>CATIWR010068051.1:0-42890 GCA_949677035.1 Omphalea diandra | reverse complement strand
GATGGACCAATAGGTCCCAAATCATATGTCAAAAGAATTACAGGAAGATGGACCAATAGGTCCCAAATCATATGTCAAATGAATTACAGGAAGATGGACCAATAGGTCCCAAATCATATGTTACATGAATCACATGAATATATCGGGAGCAATGTTTGCCTTGCTCGGTCACGACAAAAACAAAGCTATTGCATTTGCACTTACATAGTTAATTGTTATACTTGCAATGTATCGTAATGATAGTTGATTATGGATTATGCCATGAGAATTTGATTATTGTTTTTATTCACTGAGTCGCGACTCACCAAATCGCAAAATTTTTTTGAGATACTGAAGAATAAGAATTGGACACTTTCGTGCTTTTAGTGTTACATTGAGGCATATGGACCACAGGTCGTCGGTTGAATCCAAACTCTCTCTCTCTTTGTGTCATATACATATATGTATTGTGTGTAGGATGGATAAAACCTTTATGCATATGTATTTTGAACATGAATGATATGAGTTATGTAAATGAATATGGTTGTTACAAAGGAAGAAAGAGTTGGATAGTTGCATAGTTGCCATGTCTTGATGCCATTACATGTGTTTATTTAATGTGTGCTTAATATGTGTGCCTTATGTACATTTAAATGACATTATAGTAAGGAATTTAGATTATTTTTAAATGTCGATATTTGGTATTTGAATTTTCTTGGAGAAAATAATAAAGAGTTCGAAGTAAATCTTCTATAAGTTGTACGCTTGCATCCATAAGTTATATGCTTTAGAAGATGCACTTTGGTGGACTTTAAAAGCATTTTAACTACATATTTTTATTGGGAATTAATTATTAAACATCAAGGAAGAATATTGAATCAATAAATGTATGAAAAATAAGATAAGCTTTTAGCAATTGAACCTCAATTGGTAGCAAAAAATGCTTAATTTTGTTGAATAAGCTAACATATCCAAAATGGTCATTTTGCATGTTTCTAACTACCTCACTACTTTCTTCTTCTTATTTCCATCACTAATCACAAGATTGCTTCAGTTTTTATTAGTCCAAAACTTACCTAAACCCTCCCAAAACATTTCCTCCATCCATGGCCACCAAATCAGGTTAGGAGAATCAAGTTTGTCCATCCATCTTCTTCCATCTTTCAAGCAACTTGGTGACTTTCTTCTACTTATTTTATGTAATTTATATTATGTATTATTTCTTGTATATTTGTTCTATGCTTGAATAAGTGTGTTTATGGTGTTTTTGAGCTTGGTGGTGATGGAAGAGATGAAGTTTGGTGTTTATATGGCATGAAAGATGATGTTGTCTTTAAAAGGAGTTTTAGGTGAACTTAAAGAGTATGGATTGATCTTCTAGGTTCTTCATGTTTGATGGTTTATTAAATGATTATTAGTGTTCTAATATTTTTATTTGAGAAGGAAATTAAGCTTGAATGGTGTTTTACACCTTAGTTGCACTAAAGACAAAGTCGATGCCTTAATGAACCTTATAAGTGTTCTTACTTAACTAGCTTGATTTTGTAAGGAATATTAATATTAAATGAGTTTCTTTTACTTTTTTTAATATTATAGACTTATGATTAGTGATGTATACATAATGGAAAGGAGTGTCCTTTGCCTAGTTGGGGCAAGATGAACAATAAAATGTTAATAAAAGTTAAGTTATTTCATTTACAAATGAACTTAGTTTAATTGATATATGTATATAATTTGTAGGTGTTATTAGAGATTATGATGTTGATCAAGACAAATAGGATTTGTGCATTTCAAGAAAGAGATATATCTTAAGCTGAGTAGATATTCCTACACCTTCTCAAGCAACCATATGTTTTCAAAGCTTAACATTCATGCATCATTAAAACTATGTTCCAATATAATAAATTGTAATATACAAGTTATGACTATATCAAGAGTATATTTATATGCATATTTAAATATGAATTTCTATGTCTATAAATGACTTGTGATATATGTTTAATCTCATGTGCATTGATTATGATGATGATATGTGAAAGCAATGATATTGCTTATATGTGTTGGTAATCCTAAGAATGATGTGGGCATTCCTTTGATACATGGATAGCTATGTTTTGTTCATGATGTGATATGTTAAGAATGTTAAATGAAATGAATGCATGCATGACACAACTAGTGAGGAAACTCTCCCATGTAAAAGAATGACATAGCTGGTGAGGCAACTTTCCCATGAGAGATGAAATGTTAAACCAGCTAGTGAGGAAACTCTCCCAGAGTAAGGATTGGCTTATAGAAAGGAGAGGAAGTCTTCCACAATGCCTTAAGTAAGGTTTCCCTATGGACTTAGGTTTCCTTGATTACTTATATGATATGTGGTCATATGAATGAAAGGTTTTGTTACTTGCATTGCTTACTTATATATGTATAGTATTTTGATATTTGATGTTTTAGCTTGAGGGAGGATATAGGCTTATCTATTCACTAAGTATAAAAGGCTCACCCCAACTAGTTGACTTTTATAGGTTCAATACATAAGGCTCAGGACAAGAAGGTTAACATCTCACCATGTTTTGAGTTTGTTTGAAGATGCATATATGTATATGTTATGAACCTTATTATATTAAGGCTTATAAGTTTTATATATTCCTAGTAACTGAACTAACTAGTAGGCTTGTATCTATATTTTGTAGGAGGATATCCCTTATTTAAATGATATAAAATGAGTTATAGAATTTATGTATAATATAAATATGATGATGGTGCATATGAAATGGATATAGGCTTGATGAATAAACCTCCCTATTTACAGGTGACTTATGTATTTAAGATGAATGATTTTAAACTAATAGGCTTGCTAGTTGTTTAAAGGACCTTAGGTCTTCTAAGCACTTAACGCTAATATGGCCTAAAGGTGGTTTGTGACAGAATGGTATCAGAGCACTAGGATTATATGGTCGGACCTAGGGGGACTAGATGATATAGGAGCTACTAAGGTTATAACTAGTTAAGAGCAATATAAGATCCATCATGTCTTCTAGATGTTCACTTAGGATTATGCTTCCTTGTTATGTTAAAGTTAAGTGATAACATGCATATACATGTGTTTTCATGATGATATGTCTCTATGATGGTGATTTACCTATGTTAATTAGAACATTGTTGTATTTTATATGGTATTAACCATCACTCTTTTCATGATGAGCGCATGTCAGCAATTAGCTAGATTAAAAGATAAGCTACCAGAAAAGGCACAAGGCTCAACTATAGTACCCGATCCTGCACCTATGGTTGAACCTAATATTGGTAGTGGAAAGGGTACTACCAAGGAAGTTGCTAGAAGCTTTGATTAAGTTAGAAATGAACCCCAACCAGCCTAGGAAAACTAGAATGAGAATATAGTACCTAAAGTTGATCATGTTGCTACTTTGCTTGGGATGCAACATGTACTAAAGTGGATGTTAGAAAGGTTGCTAGCTTAGGTAGCACTTACTCTATAGCCTACTTGAATTCCTGAAAAAGGAGACTCAGGAATAGTTGATACTACTAAAATAAGCTCAAACTTCTAGAATTTATTGATGGTAGTGATCCTTTTAAACAAACAATATGGGATCATAATAGTAAGAAAAAAGTAAGAGTACGAGTGATCTTTATTTTACCTATTGCCTATGGCTAAGAAACTAGACTTTAGGGTGACTAATAACATGTCAAAATACAAAAACATGTGTTTTTGGATTAGAGCCATTATTTCATATGAGCGTAAGGATAGTAGAGGTGTTTGGAGGCTATTTGTTGGTCATTTCCTAAGTAACTAATGAATGGGATCTGTAGGAAGAACAGTTGAGGCCATACCTAGAATACCAAAGTACATTATCCCAAAACTTCAATAGGATTATATGTCATCGCCTCCCATGAGAAGAGAATATAATGGTAGTTGTTTTGGCTACTTTAGTTGCTATTTGAGATGGACCAAAAGGATTGCCAGTGAAGCCTTACTCACACTTAAATTTAGAATATCGTGTTATACCAATGAAAGGGCAATGCAGATGTCAATGCATAAATAACCTTGGTACCATGACGTGTATAGGTATTTGGAGGATGGCACGTACCCTAAAGGGGCAAATAAAAAAAGATAGGGATATCATTATATGACTTGCATTATAATTCATGGTTTATAATTATTGGCCTAGTACACTAAGAAGAGGGGTTAAATTAGTAAGAGATTAAAAATTTTAGAGGAAGGGTAAAGAGATTAGATGAATAAGAAAGAGTAGAGAAATAGTACATAAGATGTTTATAGTGGTTCGGGTGTTAACAAACCCTATGTCCACTCTCAATTCTTCACAATTAGGTATTTCACTCAACTAGAATGGTGCTTTCAAGCTCACACCTATCTTATACAATTTGTGTTTTATGGCTCACACACAACCCTTACAATTAGTGTTTTTAGGCTCACACATAACCTCTCTCAATTTGTGTTTCTAGGCTCACACACAACCTTTACAAGAGTTTTGAACTCTCGACCTAATCACAATGGTGTTTAATGCTAACACTAAACAATCAATAACACATAAACAAGAATAAGAAGAATGAGTAGTAAATTTGCAAGAGTTTGGTTACAATAAATGAAATTCTCTTTCATTTACATCTGTTTGGTGAAGTATTTATAGCCAACATTCACTAAAGAGATGTTACTCACAAATTATCCCTAAATCTCCAAAGGAAGCTAGGTAGATTTTGCATTAACAGAAGTCGTAGCCGTGACTTGCATTTCACAGTTTCAATTTTCCAAAATATGATGGGAAGCTTTAAATCACAGTAGAGAACCTCGTTTTGTGTCTAACATCTAGTCCACATGTCCTTCACTCATTGGTCAATTAAAAAATATAGTCGTTGTATTTGACCAACCAACCAAAAGTCACAGTCGTGATTTAATTCCTTATTAGGAGCAACAAAGACCATGAATTCTTCTGTTTGGTAAGGAGACAATATTTTCTTAAGTCACGATAGCGATAAATGCTTGCCCCTCTCAATTTTTGATATTCCAATGGTTGCTTTGGACACTTGCCGTAATTTAGTTGCAGACTTGGTTCCCTCCTATTTGGTATGAAATTCGCGATCGCGACTTTAAACACAAACACCATCGCGAATTCCTCTATAAGTCAATCAAGCAATCCTTATTGAATTGTAGTTGCAAATTTGTCTGCGAATTCTTCTGGCTTAGCTCCACCCATCCTTATTATAAGGTCGCGAAGGTGAATTATGGGATACTGACTGCGAATTTGGATGCCCTTCTCAAAGTTGGAGAATTAGACTTCCATCCAACTTTTAATGAAGAAATATCTTATAAACTGCAAAACAACACTTAAACAAAACATTAGAACTAATCAATCTTCATTGTCAAGATCAAAAGAGGCTTGTGACTTAGGTTTGACCAACCTAGTATGGTGCATAAGCAGATGCCTAATGGGATTCGAGGTGTCTAATGCAAGAATAGGTTAGTAGAATGATGAAAGAAGTGCATGCGGGAATTTGCAACCCCACATGAACAAGTTTCCCTTGGCAAGAAAAATCATAAGAATAGGGTACTATAAGATTATCATAGAGCCAAATTATATTAGAACCACAAAGGGATGCCACAAATGTCAAATTCACAAAAGATTTAACCTTTTTCCATCAATACAATTACAAAACTTAACTCACCTTGGCCTTTTACGACATGAGGAAATTGATGTGATTGGGAAACCAAAATTAGCATCGATAAAGGGACAAGCTTTATCAATTCATGTTTGTCAATGCTTAACACTTAACTACTACAACAACAACAACAATAACAATATGATTATTATTGTTTTTGTTATTGTTAATTATTAATTATTTATTTTATATGTCTAGGGAATGGAGCAAAAAATATTCACATAGGAGTAAAATATAAAAGCATGAAACTATTTCTAAGATTAATATCAAAATTTTATGTTAATTTCATATTTTTATAATACATTAGAGAGTTTTAGATTGATGAGTTTAAAATAAGATTTTTTTTTTATAAAGAGATGTTTTCTCTTTAGATTTTTTTATTACTATAAACACTTAATTCATTTATTTCATTTGGAAATGTTAGCTCTCTCTCTGCATATTATTTATTCATTTAATATTTTATATTTTTTCTATGTTTTTCTTATTGTTACATTTTGCTATATGTTTTAAATTATATTTTGACATGTCTCTTTATATCTATCTCATATGAATTATTTTATAAATATACTTGTGTTCAATGTTATAGTAGTTTATCTTATTCATCACTTATCATATAACATCTAAATTCACTAAAATGGCTCAATTTTCTTATTAATGCCTTTCCAATATTGTGTTAATTATTGAACCCATAAGCTTAAATAATAATTAAATCGCCAATTAATTCTAATCGCTCGTTTGGTTAAGTGATGGGTGTACAAGATTAAGTTATAAAATATATAAATAGGTTCCCTCCCTACCCATTAGGGTTTACACACAAATAGAAAAATATAAAATCATGTTAAACCATCATAAAGTCATCATAAACAAAAGGGTCAGTGGAGAGAAATCAATTTGTTCCTCAGGTTTGCACCATGATGAACTCACCAAACTCATCAGGTATATATTTTATAATGTCAATATGTGAGATTATATGTTCAAGATCTTACGAATTATGAATATAAGGTTAATCAAGATTTGCCCATTAAGATCTATCACGTGGTATCAAAGCTATGTTTTTGAACATATAGTTTCTCCATTTATGTTATTCTTACTATTTCTCTCACCTTGAATTTCTTGGCAAAATTATTATCATTGTTTGTTAAATTCAAACTGATAATTTGATGTCTTAATTTTGTTATAAAAATTATTTTATTGATTTGTTTTTGTTTTAAAAAAACCAAGAATGGCATGGTTGACAATATTCAAATCTATGCCACTTTGATTTTCAGTATGTCACCTTAATCACTTTGCCAAAGTGATTTCATGGTTGATATTGTAGAAGCCACTTTGATTTTCAATTTGTCGACTTAACTACTCAGCCAAAGGGATTTCATGGTTGATATTACAAAACCTTATTTTTGACTTTTTAATGAAAAGCTGGCATAAAAAAAGCGACAATGCCTAGCATGGGGCTCAAACCCATGACCATAAGATTGAGAGCTTTGCACTCTACCGACTGAGTTGACGAACTTATTTGCTCATATGCAAATTCTTTATAGTGATATAATATTCCATATGTGATTGGTGCTTAAAGAATTTGATTAATATATAGATTAGGATTGTGTGTATATATAATGGATAATGAATTTTATTTAATTGCATTTATCATATTTCAACATTATTTTTTTATAGGTGCATATAATTAAAATAAAGTTTTAATTTATGCATGAATTTATATATATTATTTGTTAGTCATAAAAGTGGCCAAACTATGATGATAACATGCATAAATAAGTAAAGGATTGATTATCCATAATGTTTATTGAAATGCCCATGGGTAAATAAAGTTAATGATAAATTGGTGTTAGTTTTTCATAGCCCTTTAATTCATCCAAAGGTGAATTTAATTACTGTGTGAAAGGCTAAATATAATGATAGTAAATTAAAATTTTGGTCAAATTTACTTATACATCAAAAGATAACATATGTGTTTGATTTGAAATATTTATTTACTTATGATTGATTGTCATTAGCATTTAATTATGATAGTGTATTGTAGTATCCGCACAAAGGGTCACTATATTAAACTTTTAATGTTTGGTTATTATGAATCGATAAATGAATTTGTCTAATGTGAGCATTGCATTTATAAATATTTTGTAGTTATTTCTCTTCATTCACAAGCTTTGATTGTCATTAGCATTTAATTATGATAGTGTATTGTAGTATCCGTACAAAGGGTCACTATATTAAACTTTTAATGTTTGGTTATTGTGAATCGATAAATGAATTTGTCTAATGTGAGCATTGCATTTATAAATATTTTGCAGCTATTTCTCTTCATTCACAAGCTTCACCTGTTATTGTTTTCAATGGTTTGAATTTCTTTAAATGTAGTAAACAAATCAATTTTCATTTAGGTGTTTTGGATCTTGACTTGGCACTATTAGAGGATTAACCTTCAACTCTTACAAATACAAGTAGTGAGGAAGATAAATCATAGTATAGGGCATAGGAACGGTCTAACAGATTAGTCCTTATGTTTATGTGAATGACTATCACCAACAATATTAAGACGACTATTCCATAAACTAAAAGTGCAAGACAATACTTGAAATATAGGGAAAAAGATTTTGTTCTATAGATAAGTCACTTGTTGGTACCTTTATGGCAGAACTCACAACCATGAAGTATACTAGGTCGCGGAGTTTATAGGACCCCATTATGACAGCAAGATTAAAGATATTGGGAATGACAATTGATTTGATGGTACAGTTCATTTTGAACTCACTATCTTCTAAGTATGGACCTTTTCAAATTAACTATAACACTATGAAGGAAAAGTCATATGTTAATGAATTGTCGAGTAAGCTTACTCAAAAGGAAGCAAGATTGAAGAAGTAAGGGAGTCATACTATCAACCTGATGCATCAAGAAGCTAATAAAGGACTGAATACAAGCCAACAAGTTTAAGAAAAAAAAATCATATGTTAATGCTCCACATGCATATCAAAAGGAACAAAAGGAAGACAAATGCAAGTTTTGTAAGAAATTTGGACACTGGAAGAAAGATTGCTTGAAACGTAAAGCTTGATTTGAAAAGAAAGGTATATATTATGTTTTTATATGTTTCAAATCGAACTTATCTGAAGTTCCTTTAAATTCTTGGTGGTTTGATACTTGTGCTACAACTCATGTTTTTAACATAATACAGATTTCTTACGATCTGAACCATAAACCCAAGTAAGAACTTTCTATGTATAGGTAATCATATTAAGGCTTCGTATAAAGGCATAAGGACTTATCGTTTGACTCTTAGTATTGGTTATCAACTAGATCTCTTAAAGAATTTTTATGTACCTTCAATTTTTAGAAACCTAGTTTATGTTCCAAAACATTATGTTATTAGGCATAAAGGAGATTTTAGAGGCGATTGTTTCAATTTATTTTACAACAATTTATGTATTAGTTTTGTTGTTCTTACTAATGGTTTATATAAATTGAAACTTAATGATAATTTTATTGAATCCTTGCTTATTGTCCACAATATTATTGGAATTAAATGTAGTGCAGTGAATGGAAATTCTACTTACTTATGGCATAGATGTTTGGGTAATGTATCCAAAGAAAGGTTGGAAAGATTAGTAAAGAATGAGGTTCTTATGAATCTAGATTTTGCTTATCTAAGTTTTTGTGTGTGGATTGTATAAAGGGAAAGCAAACCAAAGATAATAAGAAAGGAGCCACAAAAAACACTCAGGTTCTAGATATTATACACACTGACATTTATGGACTTTTTGATGCTCCATCTTTTGGAGGACAAAAATATTTCATCACATTTATTGATTATTTTTCATGATATGGTTATGTGTATTTGCTTAAGGAAAAATCTCAAGCATTAGATGCCTTTGAACTATACATAACTGAGGTTGACAGACAATTATACAAAAAGGTGAAAATCATAGGATCTGATAGATGTGGTGAATGTTATGGGAAATATGATGAGTTAGGACAATGCCTAAGTCCATTTGCAAAATTCTTCGAAAGACAAGGCATATATGCATAGTATACTATACTGGGTACACCTTAACACAATGATATGGTAGAAAGGAAAATAGTACATTGATGGATATGGTTAGGGGTATGATAAGTAACTTCTCACTACCTAAATAATTGTGGATGTTTGTCCTTAAAACTACTATGTACTCATTGAATAAGGACCCTAGTAAGGCAGTTCCAAAAACTCTTTTTGAATTGCGGACTGGAAAGTGACCTAGCTTAATACATTTGCCTATTTAGGTTACGTAGCAAAGGCAAGAATCTATAATCCACACAAAAAGAAATTAGATTCTTGAACGATTAATGGTTACTTTATTGGTGACCTATAGAAATCTAAAGGATTTAGGTTTTATTGTCCAAACCATAGTCCTAGAATTATGGAAATTGGAAATGCTAGATTCATTGAGAATGATAAAGTTAGTGGGAATGATAAACGACAAAATGTGGATATTAAGAAAGTAAGGTTAGATGTTCCTTCAACCATAAAAGCTTCTTCATCCATAAATATTCCAACTATTATTCCAGTAACCAATGAAAATGAAAATAATACTGAACAATATTAAATAAAGGAACAAACACTATTCCAAATGTTGTTATAGTAATTAATGAAAATTTAGATAACACTGAACAATATTTAAATTAAGAAATACACTCGCAAGGACCTAACTTACATGCAACTGTTGCACATGAATAATAAGAAATGCCTTTGAGGAGATCTTAAAGAGAAAGAAAGTTAGCCATTTTCAAATTACTTTGTTGTTTATTTATAAAAGTCATATGTTGATATTGGAATCAATAAAGATCCATTTTTATTTTCACAAGCTATAAAATGTGTTGAGTTTAAAAAATGGATTGATGCCATGAAAAAATAATTAAAATATATGGAATACAATAAAGTTTGGGATCTTATCGAATTGCCCGAAGGTTCTAAATGAGTTAGGTGTAAATGGGTTTTTAAAACCAAATATGACTCAAATGGAAATATTAAATGATATAAAGCCAAACTTATTGCCAAGTGTTATACTTAAAAATGAGGTATCGATTATAAAGAAACCTTTTCACCTATCTCAAAGAAAGACTCATTAAGAATTATAATGGCATTGGTGGCTTAATATAATTTTGAGTTGCACCAAATGGATGTGAAAACACCTTTCTTAATGGAGATCTTAAAGAGGAAGTGTTTATGAATCAACCTGAAGGTTTGTCAACAAAAGGTCAAAAGGTGTGTAAACTTAAAAAGTCAATATATGGACTTAAACAAACTTATTGACAATGGTATCTTAAGTTAAATGGTACCATAACATTTTCAGTTTTCAACAAAACATTATTGATCGATGTATATACTGAAAGATCAGTTAGAGTTAGTTTTTTTTTTCTTTGTCTTATGTATTGATGACATTTTAGTTAGTACTAATGATATAAGCATATTACATGAGACAAAAGATTCTCTCTAAGAATTTTGAAATGAAAGATATGAGAGACATCCTATGTGATAGGAATTGAAAATTTTTGTGATAAATCACAGGGATTATTTAGACTATCTCAAAAAGATTATATCAAAAGAATTTTAGAGAGATTTAATATGAACAAACGTTCATCAAGAGTTGTTCCAAACCAAAAAGTGGATAAATTTAGTCTCATGTAATGTCTAAAGAATGTTGTGGAACAAAAAGAGATGAAGTCAATTCCTTATGCTTTAGTTATGGACAATATGATGTATTTGCAAACCTATATAAGATTAGACATCAGTTTTGCGATCGGAATGTTAGGCAGATATCAAAGTAATCTAGGTGTTACCCATTAAAAAGTTGTAAAGAAAGTATTAAGGTACTTGCAAGGAATAAAGAATTATATGCCCATGTATATAAGGTCTGATAATTTAGAAGTGATTAAATACTAGAATTCAAATTTTGCTAGATGTCTTGATAGTAGAAAATCAAAATTTGGTTATCTGTTTCTTTTGGTAAATGGAGCAATATCATGGAAGAGTGCTAATAATCTATGATTGCTTCATTCACTACAGAAGTAGAGTTCGTGGCATCTTTTAAAGCCATAGTTCATGTTTCATGGTTACGAAATTTTATTTTAGGACTTAGGGTTATCGACACCATTATTAAGTCGGTAACAATTTACTATGATAAGTTTGCTACAACATTTTTCTTTAAGAATGATAAATATTCAAAGGGTGCCAAATATATGGAAATAAAATATTTTACTATTGCGGAGGAAGTTCAAAAATAAAAAGTGTTTATTGAACATATTACTACTGATATGATGATTGCATATCCATTGACTAAGGGTTTACAACTAAAGATATTTAAGGAACATGTACATAGAATGGGTCTAGGTTTAAACTTTGAATGATAGTTATTTATGATGACATTAGCACTCTAAGGTCAATTATGCATTTCTAAACTGCATTAATGATTTTATGTTCTATAATGGTGTACACATGTATGTTTAATGTTTGACAAGAAAGTATTTAAGACATAATGATGGACTATGATCAAATTTCTTTATGTCATTATTTATGGACTTAGTATGGTGGGTAGCAAATATTATAGTATATAGAAGGAAGTATGTTGCATAAACAATATACATCCATCAAAACTCTCATTTATTATTTAATCATTTTAAGTCATCTTTGTTGAACTTTAAGGATTAATTTATGTGCACTTAATGTTATGCTATTTAATATTATAATTAAGCCTAAGTCGAAAAAATGTTAGAATATGGCTTAATATTGGGTTAATTATTTGGCCCATAAGCCCAAATAATAATTAAATACCAAATTAATCTTGACCATTCATTTGATTATGTGATAAGCGTACTAAATTAAGTTATAAAAGATATAAATAAGTCATTTTCCTACCCATTAGGGTTTACACACACAGACAGAAAAACACAAAATCATGCTAAACCATCAGAAAGTCATCGTAAACAAAAGGGTCAGGGAAGAGAAATCAATTTTTTTTCTCAAGTTTGCACCATGATGAACTTATCAAACTCATCAGGTATGTATTTTATAATGTCCACACGTGAGATTTATATGTTCAAGATCCTACGAATTATGAATCTTGGTTAATCAAGATTTGGCCGTTAAGATCTATCAATTATCTCTTAAAAAGATACTTAATAATTATAACATACTAATTGTTTAAATAATCTAGGTAACACAAATTTAAGAAAATTTGGAATCTATTTCTTAATTTAGAGTAATTTATATTTTAATTAGAATTTTGTTAAACAAATACATAACTTTTATTTTTGCAAATAAAAGAATATATGAGATTATGTTTATTCTTATATCATACTAATTATTTAGTTTTGTAGCTTTTTTATTGTCAACTTTTTTTACTGTTGAAAATGGACAAAAAATACTAGAAAAATAAGTGAGATTCACATATTTAGAAATTTAATTTTTTTCATAAAATATATTTATATGCAAATTAAATATCAAAATTCAATATTTCTAAATCATTTTTATTTGAAAAGTCTAGCAACCAAATATGCACCCAACAGAAATTTTACTACTAAAATGACTGCAATACTGCTTAAAATAAAGGGAAAGGCCCATTAGTTCTATCTTTTGAAACTTAAACTCCAACATCATTCGCATTTATTGAAAATATTGAAAAGAAAAAGGAAAACATGAGTGGGCCTTTAATTTCAATCATAGGAAATTGTCTTCAGAGATGTGAGTCACAAATTCAATTTTTAATATATATATATATATAAAGAAAATAGTAGTAATTCAATTTTGATTCTATATATTACATATAGATTTGTTGACATGTGATCATGTGTCAAGCATCTCGGTCCCTATATAAGTTCAAGAATATCAGTGGGTTGCAAGAGCAAGGAGAACAAGTTGGGTCATCTCCTTCATACCCATATCAAGATAATAAATAAGATGGCAAATGAAAAAAAAAAAACAGGAGTTGTGATTCCAATAGTGAAACTGGGTAACCAAGGAGTATAGGTACAAAAGCCCATTTCTTTTTTCTTTTTTCTCATTCCATCTTATTTAATTAGAGTTTGTTTATATATACATCATGAAAATCTAAGTAGTACTTTTCTTTTGGTAATGTTTTGGCTTCAATAATTATTTTCAGGTCTCAAAGTTGGGGTTAGGATGCATAAGGCTTAATGGAATGTACAATGCCCTTCTTCCAAAAGAGCTTGGCTTATCAATCATCGAGGAAGCTTTCAATAGAGGGATTACATTCTTCGACACAGTTGTGTTTGTGGACCGTATACTAGTGATGTTTTGGTTAGAAGGTATGTGTCAAAATGTTATTCTATTTAATGTTTGTTAAGTTTTTTTGTCCAAAAATATTTGGCTGGTTGCCAAATTTATAAAGTGTTTAGAAGTGTGTGTGTGTATATATATATATATATATATATATATATATTGTTGAGAAAAGATCAATTTCATTCAATTGGCCAACTTGCAAAAAAGTAGTGCCTCGTTAAAAAACTTTATGGGTAAAACCCAAAGGGAAAAATCTGTTTAAGGAAAAAAGAGTACTCCCAACAAATAACAACCAAAGTCAAGAAATAATTATGACAAATCTAAACAAAGAAGGTTATGAAGGGACGTATGGTCTTCATCCTCTAACCACACGCTCTCCACTTCACAATCTACTCCATATTTAGCCAAAGTATCCATAATAGCATTTACTTGTCAAGGAATCCATTTAAAATTCATTACTGCCCTAGTGCTTGATAAAGCCCGAACATCTACAAGAACACTCATAATATCGGACTGGACCTCTCTCTAGTTAAGCAAAGAGATCACTTCCTTTGAATATGAGGCTACCTCAATAGCACCAAAGTCGTATTCTTGAGCAAATATCAGTCCCTCACATATTGCCAGCAGTTCTATCAACAAAAGGCAAATGACATTAGCACATAGAGTTACCCGAGACACTATGCATCTATCAGTAGGTCCCTAATGATAGTAGCCACACTAGCTTTGTTTTGTCTTTAATTCATAGACCCATCCATGTTGGGCATGTAAGCATCACCAGTAGCAGGCATCCATCTAGTTGGGATCGAATGCTCAATACCAAGATCACGTAATAACTAATTGTGAGCAATACTAAAGTCCTCATGCATACATACAACCAATGTTGTCAAAATCGCGAGATGATTTATACGATTTTACAAGTTAAATTCATGTGAACGATTTAACACATACATAAAATCGAATTTGTTGTAAAACAGGGTAATTGAGTGTTGACTCGTTAAACTCGGTAAATCAGGTGAAATCGAATGTTGACTCATTACTTTTTCTTTTTTATTTTTCTATCCCTATTTTTATATTATTTCTCCTATATTTTTCTCTGATTTCTCTCCCTTTTATGTTGTTGGAATGCTCCATTTTCTCCCCTTTTTTTTGTTCATTATTGCTTGATTTTTTATTCTTAGGACTATACATTAATTGTTACTTACTAGTTGACTAATCCTATATGACTGAAATTTAAATAACTAACAACTACTGTTAGGAAGTAAAATTTTACACAAAAAAAATGACTTTAGAGTTAGTGATAATATTTGTCATTATTAATGATAATATTTGTAAAAATACTAATAATGAGTCTTTTGGTGGCAATGAATTTGATGATGATGGAGATAAAACTAGCAATAATGTTGATGCTGATGAAGATGAAGGGGTTGATTTGAATAAGAATGTTGATAACTTTTTAAATGTTATATTTTATTTCATGTAGTATTTATTTGTATATTGTATTATTAACTTAAATGTGTAATAGATTTGAACTAATTTCTTTTAGGTATTTTAATGTTATGATATGGGATATAAACTTGAATCTCTTTATGAACATGTTCTCTTATGATCTTCTTAATGTAATTATGTGTATTAAATTTAAAAAATATCTTATTTTTATTTTTATATATGTATAATTATATTGAAAATAGTATTTTGTTATGTTGTAAAATCTTACGATTTTACAATCCGATTTTATGATTTCGATTTTAAGGTCCTTTACCAATTTTAAGGTAAAAAACGAGTTTGATAACCTTGCATATAGCTGAGACATAAAGCTCCTTTATGTTGCTATTCATTTGGTGATAAAGCACACAATTCCTTTTGTACTAAAGACAAGATACAAAATAGTTCTCACTCCATAGTATCCACACTATTCTGCACAAGCATAATAATATTCAGGAAATCTAAGTGCCTAGTTTCATGCATCAAGGGCTCGAATGGGCTATGAGACCAAGCATTTTTGAGTTTAGGCAAAGAACCAACACATGCACTATTGTTTCAATAAGATATCCACATCGATTAGACCAAAAATAGATAGGAACATGGTGAGTATCTAGCTTAATACCAATGGGTATGATGTTTAAACATGCACAACAAACGAAAATTGTAACTTTAGGGGGAATACCATGCTCTACACCTACATCCACCAACTCTCCATAACGATCGAAGTAGATTCACAATTTGTCGATAATCGATTCCAACCCACCATGTATCCACTATTAACTTTATAATTCCCAATTTTATTAAAGTGCCACATTAGGACATCAAGTTTAGGGAAACAAGGGCTCGATAAATTAATGATACTATTTGTTTCATGTTGTAAAAAGTGAGCATCAATAAGCTCTTTGTTCCATCATCCATCATCTAATAACACAGAAGACACAAGGCCATTCTTAGAAGTTATTATATCATAAATCTCTATCCATATAGCAATATGGACTAGGGGTTCTTCACACGTGAGAAATAAAAAAATTCTCACGCACTTTAAAACACGACATCAGCATTGTTACGAAACAAAAAATGAACCTACAATTTATAACAAATGAACCTGTGATAATCAATCTAAAGTTTATAACAAAATGAATCTACAGTTAATAAAAAATGAACATACAATTTACTAATAATGAATTTACAGTTTATAAAAAATGAACCTACAGTTTACTGATAATAAATCTATAATTTATAAAAAAATGAACCTACAATTTCCTAATAATAAACCACAATTTATAAAAAAAAATGAACATATAGTTTAACTGATAATGAATCTAAATATTATAAAAAAAAACCTGTAGTTTACTAATGATGAATATACAGTTTATAAAAAATAAGCCTATAGTTTATTTAAAATGAACCTACATTATATAACAAATGAACCTTATATACAATTATAATGAACCTTAAATTTCAACTAATGAACCTTATGTATATTATATTAAACTATGATAAACCTTCACTTTATAACAAATGAACCTGTGACTTTAAACTAATGAACCTATATACATAACCTAATAAATATGTACATTATAACTAAACAAATAAATAAACACAAAAAAAAACTGAAAAAACTAAATCAAAAACACAAAAATAGAAAAAATATATAGAAAACTCATAACTAAAGATCAAAACAATAAAGCAAATAGAGAATTCATAACTACAATCACAAAATTCATAATTCAATGAAGAATCCACAATTGAATTCTCAAAAACTTCATAAAAAAAAACTACTTTCTCAGAACAATCAACAATCGCATTCTAAAAAACTTTATACATCGATTGACATATCAAACAATAAAATAAGAAGCAACAATGAATACAAGACTAGGGGATCAAAAAAGAAGCAAAATCAAACAAGCCTCCAAACCTCATTATTGTTGTTTGATAGCAATCATGTGACTCTCTCCAAATATTGCCCAAAACTCACCATTTCATTAAAAGGCACATAAAGTATCATGGACAAGGGTCCATGATATAATCTGCCCATGCTCTAAAAGAAACTTCTGTGAGTTAACCTTAAACCTAAAAGGGACCAGTATCCATTTATTATGATAGATTTTTACACTATCCCTAATTCCAATGCACCAATGTAATCCACAAAGCAGTAATTCTTGGCCCCAAAGCAAGCTTTACTATATGAAAGAAGGATTCAAGCTGAGCTCAACTCATTAAATGGTGGAGTTTGGAAAATACTTCCCTTTTAACACTCGTGCCATAAGAGAAGTCGGTTTGGTTAGAATCCTCTAAACTTATTTGCCTAACATAGCCTGATTGAATATTTTTAAATGTATATATAATTGTTACAAAAGTAAAGCACAAAATTTCAAGCTTTGTTTAGCCTTATTAATAAGGGTAAGAAAGAAAAATGAAACTAATTTGAGAATTTTGGTTAATTAATTTTTGATTTTGATTTTTATACTAATAAATTTTTTATTTTTTAATTAAAATTAAACACTTTTTTAATCAAAACTAAACAATTAATTTTTTTTATTTTTGATGTGATTAACTAAATAGTCTTCTCCCTTACACATTACACACATTACATAGCCATGAAGTATTGTTGGCCTATTAGATGGATGCATTGTAGTGTTTAACACCAAAACCATGTTGCATGTTTTGATGAATTTATGATTTCATTAAATTTGTTAAAGCTTGTTTTAACATCCTAAACTTAAGGGCGTGGCCTGTCTATTGTATAACAAGTATAAGTTTTGCCCACTTAGTAAATATTTTGAAATAAAGAATTGGTCCAATCCTGAATAAACAAATTGTGGTCATTGATTCATTTAGGGCCTGAAATAAGGTAATCAATGACTTAAGAAAGTGGTTAAAACAATAGACCCCATCATCACGTTTTCTGATGAAAACAAAATGTGCATAAATAGGCATGCTAGTGTAGAAATCATAGAAATACAAATTAAGGCATATGAAGTGTAATTTTTGATATACCATCATTTTTTATTTTCATATATGTACCATAACTTTGTGATACTCGTGTTTTATAAGATTTAAAACAATTTCCAAGAGAAAAGATCCAATTTGTTACAAAGTTTGGTATCCGATAACATTCACATGACTGAACACCCAATAAATGGACACCTATCCTCAAGATGTGAAGACATATGTCTAAAGGAGAATGAACATAAGATTAACTTTACCAAATCGAATGATGAAAAAAAAAACTAGAAGACCTTATCATTCAAAAAGTTCACTAAAAGACAAAGATATGTATGATGTTTGGATACTAAATGATGATTATAAACTGTATGTTTCTTCTAATATTATGGGAACATACAGACAAGGATAACAAATAATATTTTGGTGCTACTTAAGTAGAATCCAAAAGGCACAAGAAAATAAATAGTCACTTCACCTACCCTTCTAAGGTAAGTTTTTCACTAAGCACTCTCTAACATTGTAAAACCCTAAGCTCTTATTATTTAAGCTCTCATCTCTAAGCTCTCAAACTCTTATTTTATAACTTAAGTATTAGAGTGACTGTAGAGGACACAGTCCCCTAAACTTATATGTGTTCATTCTCATTCAGGTCATTACTCCACTTGATGATAGAAGGCACTATCAGTTGATGCCATCTATGAGGACAATTTTCATTATTTTATTGATTACTTTCCTTAAAGTTCCCACCTTTACTTTTCTAAGTTTATCTTTCTAATAAAAACTGAACTTTTACCTTTGATCCAAAGTGAGTGATGACCTAACACATAAAAAAAACCCCCATTCCCGTGTTGTCCCTTAGTGCCATTGAAAGGGGCTAAATAGGGCAATATCAAGTCAAAAAACAATGAAAGCTATGTATGAAAATAAAAAGAAATCAACATAACTAATTTATAGAGGTTTGACACAACCCTGCCTATGTCCTCTCCTCTAGTCTTCCTCTAGAGCCTTTCACTACCAAGATAGATTCATGTGCTATCAATCACCTTTACACTAGCAGTTTCTAGTCACCACTAAGTCATTACAAGTAGACTTCTAGCGCTAATAA
The DNA here is from genome assembly GCA_949677035.1 of Omphalea diandra. Classification (NCBI taxonomy): domain Eukaryota; kingdom Viridiplantae; phylum Streptophyta; class Magnoliopsida; order Malpighiales; family Euphorbiaceae; genus Omphalea; species Omphalea diandra. The sequence continues at coordinate 23,388 of CATIWR010068051.1, read as the reverse complement.
GATCGTTTCCTAAAGTAGTTTATAGGTACTACCTTAAACGTTTCACTAAAATGGTTTAGATCTACTAAGGTCTCCTAAACCAAAAACCTTTCTCTAAAGAATTTATAATTTAAAGATGAGAAAGAACACTCTCACCCAAGCAAGGTGGAGAGTTTTGAGAGATGTCTTAAGCTTGCTCTTCAACTCGATTTTTTTAAGAAGTCTTCTGCAAGCTTTGATAATTGATCTTCCTTTGAAGCTAGATCACATTCATTTTACCCCTTTTGCTAAAGATAGTTTTCACAATATAATAAACTATTTTTTTTTTTACCATTTTTCATTTTTACTCTCCTTAATCCTATTGTGGGAGAGTCTTTTTATACACAAAGTCATGAAATTAGCCATTAGAAGGAAGACTTTCACTCCATGTCATAAAGTAGTAATTCAAAGCCTATTAGACAGTCTCCACCCATTATTGGATGAAAAATGCAACTTCAACAACCATTGATTTTATTAAAATGCCCATTGGAACCAATTATTAGAGAGAGATTTGTCTAGATGCCCCTTCTCTAACTTTCTCAATTTTTTAGTCACCAACTCCTTCAATGACTGTTGGAGCTTCTTAATACTTGTTGGAATTAAACTTCAATTTTTGTTCAAATTAAACTTCAACTTCTATTAGGATATAGACAATGCCCATTGCAAATCTCTAGAAGGATGTGAACTTAATGCTCTATGTTTCAAGATTTTGCATAATGTTTCAATGGCTATTGGCTTTGGTTTAATGCCCATTGAAAAGTGTCCCAATGCTTGTTGAATAGTTAAACATCTCTCGTTGGAAAGTCTAGAAACTCTAGCTCTGGTTTGGTGCTTTTCCAACGCCCATGTCGAGACTTTAAGGGTTCTATTCACATCAAGTCATTTGGTCCAATGATTGTTGTGAAAATGCAACACCTATTGAGGAATCAATGAGCCACGCCCATTGCGAAAATGCAATACTAGTTGTGAAGGTTAGCTTACGAAGCTCAAGTGATTTCAACATCCAACGCATATTGTGCTATGAGAGAGTCGATGGTTGAGGGGTCAAAAAACCTTAACTCATATTTTGATTGTCATTTCAATGCCTATTGAGAATCTCCAACAATCATTGATAAAGTTACAATGCCTGTTGAAATGCAACAACACCCATTGGCTTTGAATACTTAGAATTTTTCCAAAAACTCTTTGTCTTAAAGCCTTTGGTCAAAAGATTGATGCACTTGCAAGATCTTACACATCAACTTCCATAAGAGTTAGCTTTTAGATGTGTTTTTAATTATCAAAACAAGCTTGGTTTACCAAAGCTCCCAAACTAGATCCAACATTCTCCCCCTTTTTAATAATGACAACAAATCTATTAAGGATAAATGACCCTTATAAGAAATGTACATCATAAGTATAATAGATAAATATATAAGTTTTAAAGAGTCATTTTACCCCCTCCCTTTGTTTGATTGTTTATGCACTATTAAGGTAAGTTATACATACCAAGTTCTAAAACAAATTCAAACAAGTTAAGTCATATACATTTTCATTCTTTCTTGGCTTGCCTTTTTCTTACATTTAATACCAATTTTACTGCTGCTTATTCTTATACTTAGTTATTTTCCCCTTCTATCATTATCAAAAAGCAACATATAAACAAAGAAATAACAAAGATAACTCAAGTAACTTATATTCATTAAAGAAATGTTGTCCCTTTCATCAACATTTTTGAAAAAAAAAAGATAACATCAATGAAACAAAAAGAAAATATGCACATGAAAATGATTGAAGGTGAGGATCCTATAAATGGTTCTAAGGCTTGTCCTTAGGCTCAACTGCTGCCTCTAACTTTACTGAAATAGTTGGAATACCAGGTCGCAAGTTTACTTCTTTAACTATCCAATCTTGGATTTAGTTTACATCCTTCTTATCTATTTGTAATTTTGTATTTTTTGGTGAAGAGAGATGGTGAAGGATTCACCCATTTGAACAACACTTGACAGTGTTACAAGTTGATCAAGGACATTTCTCTCAAAGTCTATTAGAGGAGTAGCAAAAGTAGTAGCAGGAGCAGGAGAACGAGCACTCGTAGTTATCTCTTTTACAATAGCAATCCCTACTCGGATGGCTTCCTCAACTTCGTCATTAGCTTAGTCTGGTATCTTCTTCTTCTAGAATTCTTTTTATTAGGCATGAGTTAAGCCTTTCAAGAATTCCCATACTCAGCAACATCTTTTCACGAATGGATTCATTGTGTGATAGTTTCTCCAACACAATGTTATTTGCTTCAAGTTCCACTTTTGTTAAGGATATGGCTTTCACATACTTCGTAATCCTAGTGATGTAATGCCCATCACAAGCTTATTTCCTTTGTCCACTTGACTATTTATCCATTGCATCAAGAATAGGGGTGCGCTTATTCTTTGTTTGTTCTTCATTCACCAAAGATAGAAGAGGTCTATGATGGTGCAATTTCCATTTGATTGGGCTCTGCTGTTGATTTTCCAAGTTATAAATCAATGTGTGATCCTTATGGCTTGAATTTTTATCTTAGATACCTTACTATTATTATTGTTGTAGCTATTTTTTCCCATTTATGATTGATTTCCAGAACTAGTTCACATTCACTTTAAAAGTGAAGGGATGCTCTGTTACTCCAACAGTAGTAGCATCCAAGCATTTAGCTAGTTCACTTAGCTTTAGGGTGTATTTCTTCTCAAATAGTCTGAAATTGATGGTCCCTTCCTATGTGTATGCATGACAATCACTTCCTGCAACTTTAAGAGTTGTTAGGAACTCAACTGTAAGCTCCAGATAGGAGGGCTATTTGATGTGACAAAAGAGTTCCCACCCTATCCTTGTCATTAATTCTTTTACTTGATCTACTAAACCATACCTTTGTATATCAGTCCATTCAAAGAATTTGCCTCCCTCTAGATGTCTTTTAATGAGTTTTAATGCCAATTCCTTCTCTTTATATGTCTTAAGAAGAAATTTTTAGACAGTAAGTGGAGTTTCTCTATCTCTATCTCTTTTCCTTTCCCTTTTGATTATAGAGTAGACTTGACCTTTTTTAAGGATTAAAGAGCGAAGGATGGTACACTTGACCTTTTCTTATGTTGAGCAAACATTAAGGCCAAGTTTTCCTTAGTTTCTAAACTTGAGTAAAAGGGTTGTGGGTTTGTCCAGGTAAGTTATTTATATCTCTTAGTTGTCTCAGTTTTAGGTACCATTTGGTTTGGTGATTGATGAATGATGCAAGTGACAGACAAGGGAAATAGTAAAAGTAGAGAGAGAGAGAGAGAGAGAGAGAGAGCACAATGAAAGCAAAAGTAAAACAACTTTAGGGTTTTTAGAGAATATATATATATGAGTGTTAAGAGCTCTGTGTTTCATTAAAAAAATATGATCATTGAGAGTGTTCAACGGCTGTTGTGAGTGAAATAATGGTTGTTGGACATGACCATTAGCTAGTTCATGCAAGTGTTCTTCATCGAATGATGGTTATTGCTCATAACACCCATTAGGTGAAGAACAATCATCATTGAAAATTTACAATGATCATGGGGGTATACAGAAACATAAGGTGTAAGTCACAAACAACACAACTGTCATTGGCAAATTTGCAACGATCATTGGCCATGTTTTCTAAAGCAAAACCAAGTTTAAAATAGATTTTTCAAATGGGCAAACATTTTCAAAGTTAAGTTGATATAAATTATTAATCAAACTCAATGATATTGTCATGAATTCAATTAATAAAGGGACATTTGATCAAGACAAAAACACAATTAAAAATCTTTAGCTTATGGAATCTAAAGACTTTAATTAAAGTCATTTCACATAATACATCAACAATCAGTCAACAAAGATTATGCTTGAATTAATAAGGGTAAAAGAGAAGAACCTGTTGATGTTAACTCAATGTACTTCCATCAATCATTCCTAGTTCTCTTTTGATGAATTGCATCCTTTCATCACAAAGAGTTTTAGTAAAAATATCTATCAATTGATGGTTAGTATCAACAAAATCTAATACGATATCACCATTATTAACATGATCCTTTAGAAAGTGATGTTTTATATATATATGCTTACTCCTAGAATGTTGAATGGGATTTCTAAACAAGTTGATGGGACTAGTGTTATCACATTTGATGGCCACTAGATTTACAATAACCTTGTAATTAAGAAGTTATTACTTCATCATAAGATTTGAGCACAACAAAGACCTGCTGCCATATACTCAGCTTCAACTATAGGCAAAGCAACTGAATTTTGCTTTTTTGCTACTCCAAGTCATTCACCAAGAAATTGGCATGTGTTTGAAGTGCTCTTTCTATCTAAGGAACACCCTACAAAATCAGCATCTGAAAATGTATTTAACTCAAATGAAGAACTTTTAGGATACCAAAGTCCTAAGTTGAAAGTACCATTAAGGTATTTGAATATGTGCTTTATAGCTTGCAAGTGGGTTTTCTTGGGATTAAAATGATATCTTGCACATAAGCATGCACTAAACATAATATCAGGCCAAGATGTAGCTAGATAGAGAAGATTACCAATCATAATTCTATACAAATTTTGATCCACAACCTTACCATATTCGTCTATGCTTAGTTTGATGTTGGTGTTTATTGGAGTTTTACATGGTTTGTTATTTTCCATGCAAAATCTTTTGATTAGTTTTCTTGTGTATTTGTCTTGGTTGATGAAGATTCCCTCCTTTTCTTGTTTGATTTGCAATCTAAGAAAGAACTTGAGTTCTCCCATCATACTCATCTCAAACTCACTTCTCATCACTTCAGAGAAATCTTCACATAAGCAACCATTGGTGGCACCAAAAATAATATCATTTACATATATTTACACAAGAAAAAAGTCTTCATTCTTCTCTTTAGAGAAGAGCGTTACGTCCACCAACCCTTTAGAGAATCCTTTCTTTATAAAAAAGTTGCTCAACATTTCATACCAAACTCTTGGAGCTTACTTCAAGCCATATAAGGCTTTGGTAAGCTTTAACACATGGTTAGGAAAGCAATGGCTTTCAAAACTAGGGGGTTGTTCAACATAAACTTTTTTATCAGTGTAGCCATTAAGGAAAGCACTATTGATATCTATTTGATATAATTTAAAATTCATATGAGAAACAAATACAAGTAAAATCCTAACGGCTTCCAACCTTGTTACAAGGGCAAATGTCTCATCAAAGTCAATTCCCTCTTATTAGTTATAACCTTTGGCTACTAACCAAGCCTTATTTCTAACTACGGTTCCATGCTCATCAAGCTTATTCCTAAAGACTCATTTGGTTCCAATAATGGAATATTTTTGAGGTCTATGAACTAAGGTCCATACTTTGTTCCTTTCAAACTTATTGAGTTTATCTTGCATAGCAAGAACATAATGCTCATTTTTATGGCCTCATTTATGGTCTTAGGCTCAATAAAGGAAACAAAAGCGAGATTAGTGCATGCATTTCTAAATGATGATCTAGTTGTTACCCAACTTGATGAATCACCTATGATGAGATCTCTTGGATGATCTTTCTTAAAGATCTAGTCCCTTTCCAGCTGAGTTTCTTCTTCATTTAGAGGAGGAAAAGGTTGATCTAAATTTTCTTCACTCTTATTTTCTTGTGGCTTGTCCACATTCTTCCCTTCTTTTTTAATATTTAGCTCACTCATGGAACCTATAAGATCATCAACATCTTCTTCTTTTCTTGAAGAAGTGGGATCAAATTCATCAAAAACAATTCTTGAAGAAGTGGGATCAAATTCATCAAAGATAATTCTTGAAGAAGTGGGATCAAATTCATCAAAGATAATTCTTAACGAAGTGGGATCAGATTCATCAATAACAACATGCATAAACTTCTCAACAACAATAGTTCTCTTATTGAAGACTTTATACCTTTTGCTGGCAGTAGAGTATCCAATAAAAATTCCTTCATCGAATTTGAAGTCAAATTTACTAAGGTTGTCCTTAGTTTTTAGAATAAAACACTTACAACTAAATACTCTAAGATATGCAATCTTGGGTTTCCCATTGTTCCATAACTCATAACAAGTTTTCTTCAACAAGGTCCTGACCAATACTCTATTTAACATACAATAAGTGTTCATAGCTTTAGCCCAGAAGTATTTAGGAAGATTATGCTCATTTAACATAGTCCTAGCCATTTCTTGAAGAGTACTAGTCTTCCTTTCTATTACACCATTATTTTGTGGTTTTATCGAAGTTAATAAGTTGTGTGAGATACCATACTCAACATAAGAGCTATGGATTTTAGTATTTTCAAACTCTCCTCTATGATCACTTCTAATTGAAGAGATCTTCAAATCCTTTTGGTTTTGAATTCTCTTAGCAAAGGTCTTAAAGACATTAAAACAAGAGTCCTTATAAGGAAGGAACAACACCCAAATATACCTTTTGTAATCATCTACAATGACAAATGCATAATGCATGCCTCCCAAGCTAGATACTCTAATGGGTCCAAACAAGTCATGTGAAGCAATTACAAGGGTCTAGATGAACTTCCTATGTTATTGGCTTTGAATGAAGATTTTACATGTTTTCCTTTTTGACATGCTTCACAAACTCCTTCCTTTGCAAACTTGATTTTAGGTAGACCTTTAACCAAGTTCCTCTTTTTCAGCTTGTTAAGAAGTTTCATGCTTTAATGTCCTAGCCTTCTATGTTAGGTTTTCCCTTCATTCACTATGCATCATTGTTAGTAAGAGCATTTAAATCAATAACATAAATGTTATGAATTCTTTTACTAATGAACAAGATTTTGTTGTCACTCATCCTTGACACATAGCAGGCTCATTGTTTAAACATAACTCTGAAGCCTTTATCACAAAGCTAACATACACTCAGCCAATTATGTTTGAGTCCATCAACAAGCAAAACTTTATTAAGAATGGGTGAGTCAACATCCTTACCAACTTTACTTATGCCAATGATTTTGGGTTTCCCATTGTCTCCAAATGATACATTTCCAAGTCCTTTAGATTTCTCAACTCCTTTTCTCCTGTCACGTGCTTTAACCACTATTTCTTTCCAATATAGGATTTCAAGCACATATGCAAAATAAAGAGAATTAAGTCTTAGGTACCCAAATCTTCTTGGGTCCTAGAGGGTTAGTTCTGGCCATATACTTATTGTGCCTTATAGCAAGGCAATGACAGGCAATCCGACCATAAACACCAAAATAGAAGCATTGACCATTAAAATACACTAGTGTCCTACTTCTAGGCAAAGCATGCACATGATGTTTGTGACATTTGTGACTCCTCTAAGCTAATTGTCTGGGAGTGTTTCTCATATGAGGTGCTCTCATGTAAGGTGTAAACTTATATACATGAGTGTGCCAAATTTTATGCCTTTAGAGACTTTGTCTCTTAGGCTTGTAAGAGTAATACGTGTAGGCATAATTTGTTATAGAAGAAGCATGTCTCATTTGTGTGTGAATAGACTGAGACTTAGCCTTTATGCCATTGGTCTTAGCATTTACCTTTTTGAGAACTTTAGGTATTATAATCGGCTTTGGCACATTAACTTTCTTAGCCTTAATAAAGATAATTTTGGAAGTAGAAGGAGCAGTAGAGGTAGAAGCATTATATCCTAATCCATATTTTATGGAAAGGCTCCTTTGAATATTAAGGATGGACTATAGTGTCTCTTTTCATTTGGTAAATTTGTTGAGGTTATCCTTAAGCTTAAAATTCTCAAATGAAGAGACTCAACTTCTTTGGCTAGAGTATGTTGACTCTTAACATAATTCTTTCAGGATTTGTTCTCTTTCTTAAGAGTGGAGGTGCTAGACTTGAGAGTCTCAACTTTTATGATTAGCTTAGTGATAATTGAATATAACCCATCTCTAGAATAAGAATCAAGAGGATTTACCTCATTCTTACCATCGCTATTAGTGTCGTTATTAGAGGAGTGCTCACTTAAAGACTTTTTTTATTTCTCCTCAATTTCCATGAGACAAAGATTGGCTTATGCTTGTATGGTATCCTCCTCATCAGGTTCAGTGTCACTTGTGTCATCCCAAGTCACCTTTTACACTTCCTTGTCTTCGTTGGAGGTGTATTTCTTGATAAGAACTTTTCTCTTTTTTAGCTTTGGACAATCAGACTTTATATGTCATTTCTCATTGCAACCATAGCAAATGAGTTGACCCTTACTACTTTTCTTCTTGTATCTCCTTGCCCTTTTATTCTTTGAGAGAAATCTTTTTACTTTGTTTGTTATAAGGGCAGGATGTTCATCTTCACTATTGTTCTCATCATCACTAGTAGAAGATGTTAGTAAGCAAGAAGAAGAAAGAGATTCAGAGAGTACCTTTTTGGATTTTAGGGCTAAATCTTTTTTTCTCACTCTAGAGCTTTCAGATGTCTTCTCAAGAGTGATTTCATATGCCAAAAGCTTTCCCATGAGTTCATCCAGAGATAGGACTTCTAGCTTGTTAGCCTTTTTTATGGTTATCTTCTTAGCTTCCCACTTGTCCATATGAAAAGTTCTTAAGATCTTTGCAACCATATCTTCTGTGGAGTATAACTTCTCAAGTGTTTTGAAAGTGCTACATCTCAGTTATTGTCTCATCAAGCTGGTATACAAAAGTTTCATACAAATAAGTATGCATTTATATCTTTTTCTTCTTCACTTTACTGGTGCCTTCATGCTGAGTCTGCAAAGTGTCCCAGATTTCTTTTGTCAATGTGTACATTTGCAACTTTGCATACTGAGATTTATGGATTGCACATAAGAGGACATGCATAGCTCGTCTATTCTTCAATATTGCCTTCTTCTATTCAGTTGTCCACTCACTATTAGGCTTAGGAACAATAACGTCTCCAACTAATGTAGTTGGAACTTCTCTTCCTTCTTTAACAATGTCTATAAATCTATGGTTTCACTGTCTGAAAAGATTTCCATATGGTTTTTCAATATCCAAAGTCATCTTTTTTGAAGAATAGTGGCTTTTGAATTGATTGTGATTCCTTATAACTTGCCATGAACTTTACTCTAATCACTTAAGCCTTGATAGAGAGATAAGCTTTGATAACAATTATTATCCCTTGGTGCCTTAGAAGGGGGAGTTGAACAGAGCAATGGCAAGTAAAAAAAATAATGAAAGCTATGTGCAAAAATAAAGAGAAATCAACACAATCAATTTATAGAGATTCGACACAACCCTGCCTACATCCTCTCCTCTAATCTTCCTTTAAAGCCTTTCACTATCAAAATAGATTCCAAGTGCTATCAATCATCTTTACTCTAATAGTTTCCAGGCACTACAAAGCCATTACAAGTAGACTTCCTGATGGTACTAAGCTTATTTCCCAACATAGTTTACAAGTACTTCCTTAACCCTTTCGCAAAAATGGTTTAGATCTACTAAGATCTCCTAAACTAAAAAACCTTTCTCTAAAGAATTTACAATTTAAAGATGAGAAAGAACACACTCACTCAAGCAATAAACAATAATGACTACACTTTCAAATTATGCTTGACTTGGTGGAGACTTTTGAGAGATGTCTTAAGCTTGTTCTTCGACTATGTTTTTTTAAGAAGTTTTATGCAAGCTTTGTCAATTGATCTTCCCTTGAAGTCAGATCACACTTGTTTCATTCCTTTTGCTAAAGATAGTTTCTACAGCAAAATAAACTCTTTTTTTTTTTTTATTGTTTTTCACTTTTTTCTCTCCTTAATCATGTTGTGAAATAGTCCTTTTATAAGCAGAGACACAGAACTAGTCGTTATAAGGAAGGCTTTCACTCTATGTCATAAAGTAGTCATTCAATAGTCTCTATGCCCATTATTGGGTGAAAATACAACTTCAATGGCCATTGATTTTATTAAAATGCCCGTTGAAACTAGCTGTTAGAGAGTGATTTATCTAAATGCTCCTCTTCTGACTTTCCTAATTTTTAAGACACTAACTCCTTCAATGACTATTAGAGCTTACTAACGCCTATTAGAATTAAACTTCAACTTATGTTGGGATATGGACAATGCCCATTGCAAATCTTCAGGAGGATGTAAACTTAATGTTCTATTTTTCAAGATTTTGTATAGTGTTTCAATAGTTGTTCGCTTTGGTTCAATGCTCATTGCAAAGTGTCCCATTGCCTGTTGAACATTTGAACATCTCCCATTGGAAGGTGTAGAAATTCTAACTCTACTTTGCTGCTTTTCCAATACTCGTTGGTATAAGTCGAACGCCCATGTCGAGCTTCGAGGGTTCTGTTCACATCAAGTCATTTGGACTCACTCCTGTTGCAAAAATGCAACATCTGTTGAGGTATTGATGAGCCACACCTATTGCAAAAATACAATGCCCATTGTGAAGGTCAGCTTGTGAAGCTTAAGTGATTTCAACATCCAATGCCTATTGTGCTGTGAGAGAGTCGATGGTTGAGTGGTCCAGAAACCTTAACTCACATTTTGATTATCATTTCAACACTTGTTGAGAATCTCTAACACCTGTTGATTAAGTCATAACACCTGTTGAAATGCAATAACACCTACTAGCTTTGAATACTTAGAGTTTTTTCAAAAACACTTCTTTTTAAAGCCTTTGCTCAAAAGATTGATGTACGTGCAAGATCTTACACACCAATTTGAACAAAAATTAGCTTTTAAATGTGCTTGTGATCATCAAAACAAGTTTGGTTTACCAAACTCCCAAGATATATACATCATCCCATTTTTCCAACATGTGAGGAAGAATTCATCTTCAAGTGTGGCATTAATAAACACCACACACACCACTATTAATGATATAGTTGTTATTGCAAATGAAGCCTTATCCCAATTCCAGGAGGCCTTAGCAAGAGCCATGCAAGCAGCCTTAGATAATTTCACTCAATAAATGGTCAAGGCCTCTAATCCCAATCTACCTACCCTTAACATATAATAACATAGGCAAATTCCTGAGAAGCCAAACAGGGAACAACAACCTCAACCATTGGACCTTTAGGGTTCTAAAACCATATAACCAGCGAATGGGGATAAAATAACAATGAAGTCTGACAAAAAGGAGACTAGGACTACTGCTGAAGAAGAAGCAGACTCACAGGTCGAGTAGTTGAGGGCTAAGTTAGGTTTTGTTAAGAAAAACCTAGAGGATTCATCTATAGCATGAGAGATTATTGAAGAGAGGTTCCCTCCCCCTCCTAAATGGAAACTTCCTACACTACAAATGTATAATAGAATAAGGGATCACAAACTTATCTATCCACCTTTTGAACCACCATGCTTCTCAATAATATTTTAGACACCAACCTTTATAAGGTTTTTCCCTACTACACTCACTAAAATAACATATTCAACTACCTTTTAACTCACATTCCTTTAAAGAATTAAAACATGTTTTTCTATCAAGGTTTGCCACTAACATTCCTCACAAAAGGAAAACAAGTTCCTTAAGGTCTTGCAAGGAAAGACAGCGTGAAACCCTCTAAGAGTACATTAACAAGTTTAGCAAAAAAGCCATGGAAATAAAGACCATAATAAATGTAGAAACAATTATGAAGGCCAAGAGGTATGGAATCACATTTGATAAATTAAAGGACAAGTTTCACACAAACATATAGATTCTTACTGTAAGATGATCTCCATAACTCAATGATACATTGAATTAGATGAAGGAAAAAGAGAAAAGTGAAAGAATGGAGAGTGATGGAACTAGAAAAGAATTCAAGAGATAAGAGCATATAGTTCCACCCATCAAACCCTCCAAAGCTACAATCCTCCATCTAATCGAATGAGGAGTGGTGCAAACACACAGTTCACACCATTAAATGACACCCAAGGTAATATTCTTTTTTGGATCAAATAAAATGATACTAACATAAAGTACCATCGAAGACTAAACCCTGATAGGGCTGCCAAGAGGGATAAAACTTTATTTTGTAGATTCCATGAAGACCATGGACATGATTTTAAGCAATGTGAGATCTCAGATCTAATCGATATTGATATACTGATTTGATCCGAGATCTTGGAATTAGAATAAGTTCAACAGCAGATCAAAATAAGAGCCTTTTGAAAGTTTGTCAAAGATGTAAAGGAAAAAAGCCAAGGGAGGAAGACACTTAAAAATGAATGAAAGAATGCCTTAACAGAAGGATAGTCGGAGTAATCAACATGATTATAAGAAGTGATTAACCAAACCCCTCATTCAAAATGCTTCAACATTCAACTATCTTCCTCATCAACACCCAGAAAGAGATAATGTAAGCCATAACATTCAGGGCTGAAGATGAAAAACAGGCCAAACTCCTTTATAATGATGCCTTAGTGGTGGAAGACATCATAAATGAATATCTTATTAATAAATAGTCCAACCTATCATTGATAACCAACACCTTATTCGATATAATAGAAGAAGAGTTGCCATATAATGGGATCTTTGGAAGGCCATACCTCTTTGAGACAGTAGCTATATACAACATAAGATGCCTAACCATAAAGGTCCCCACACCTAAAGGAGTGGTTACCATTAGGGAAAGCCAAAAGTCAACAAATAAGTGTAACCATATAGCCCTCCAACAAAACAAAAGAATATCAAAGACCGAGCCAATAGATCCTAAATGAAAAAGACATTTGAAACCTGTTGGGAAGTTAACTAAATAAAAATTTTAACTAACAAAATAATTAAATATGGTACAGATATAAGTTTGCTAGCAATAGAATGACTAACCTATGTAATTCTGGAGAATGTTGAGATGTTCACCTCCAAACTAGAGGAAATTCTAGGGATCCACCCTTTAATAGATTGTTATGAGGTGAACGTGGATCCCAAAGCAAATCTTGCCAAATAAAAGAAAAGGAGGTTCACCCAAAAAGGCAAAAGCCCATAAGAGAGGAAGTATCCCAAATTTAAAACACAAGTATTATTGGAGAAGTAAAATACCCTGACTAGATGGCCAATGTTGTTATGGTCAAGAAACCAAATGGCAAATAGAGGTTATGTATTGACTTCATAAATTTGAATAAGATCCGCCCAAAGGAAAGCTACCAATTGTCAAACATTGACCAGCTGGTGGACTCAACTGCTTATTTTTCTAGGTATAACTATTTAGATGTGGCCCATAGATATCACCAAATACCAATGGATCCATAATACTAGGAGAAAATTGCCTTGCTCATAGATTAAGGAACTTATTGCTACATGAAGATGCCCTTCAAGCTGAAGAATACAGTATCAACTTATCAGAGGCTCATAAACCTCATGTTCAACGATCAAATTAGTAACAAGGTAAAAGTGTATATAGATGATATTATTGTTAAAAACAAAGCTGATGCATCCCATACTGATGATTTGTAGGAAATTTTTTTGTGTCTTAAACAAGTATGGCATGAAGTTGAATCTAGAGAAGTGCACCTTCAGAGTCAAAGCAAACAATTTTCTAGTATTCATGATTTTAAAATGAGGTATTGAGGTGAACCTTGAGAAGATCAAAGCCATCCTAGACATAAAACCTCCAAAGACCATTAACAAGGTTCAAAAATTAAATGAAAATATTACAACATAAGGATAGTTCATATCTTGCTCAGCACAGAGATACATATCATTCTACAAAAGTCTAAAGAATGTGGAATAATTTAAATGGTCAGAGGATTGCTAGACAGTATTTAAAGAACTCAAATTGTTCCTTACCACTCCTCTTCTCCTTAGTAGACCCAAAGTGAGAGAAATGCTTTATATGTACCTATAAATAAGATAAGAAATGTTAGCCTCAATCCTAGTATAAGAAATAAGCAATGAACAACATCCTATCTACGACACTGGTAGTGGGGTCGACATAAAATATCTGAGAGTAGAGAAACTCACCATAGAATTAGTAACTTCTACATGGAAATTGATACCCTATTTTCAAGTGGACACCATAGTGGTTTGGATAAATTAGCCACTAAGAAAAGCCTTGCAAAGACCGGGCACTTTTGGGTGACTAATGCATTGGACACTTTAAATCAATGAGCATGATATTAGGTATGAATCCATAATGGCTTTGAAGGCCCAGTGTTTAGTTGACTTTGTCATGGAGATTATAAGTGATGAATACTTTACACCAACACCAAAAGATGCATGGACACTACATATAGGTGGTGCGTCAAATAAACATAGAGTAGGAGCAAGAGTCATCCTCCAAAACCCTAGTAAACTTAAAATTATATATGTAGTTGCCTTAAAATTCAATGCTACTAGCAATGTTATAGAATATGAAGCTCTAAACATTAGGCTAAACCTAGCCCTTAAAGTAAAATGGAAGAGTTACAGGTGTTCAACAACTCTATGCTGTCATTAACCAAATAATAATAGATTTTTAGACTAAAAACAACAACTTATGAAAATGTTTGAAGAGGTGCTAACACCTATTCAATAAACTCACGTAACAAGGAGGAACATGGAATATTACTAGTATCCCAAGGTAGAAGAACATGGAAGCAAACAACATCACCAAAGTAGCTACAAAACAAGGAGAGGCATTTTAGAATCTCCCCCATCAGGAAGAATGACTCTAGCTCATCATAGTTGAATAGGAAATTTTCAATATTGTAAAGTCGAACACATGGATGAAGTCAATCATTCAATATTTAGACAAGAAAGAACTACCAGAAGATCAAGTGAAAGTTGTTAAGGTACAAAAGTGATCAGCAAAATATACATATCAAGATGGAACATTATACCGAACATCAGCCACCCATCCTTAAACAAAATGTATTCCAAAGGAGGAAGGTAACTATGTTCTTCGAGAGATACATGAAGTGATTTATGGAACTCATAAAGAATCACTTATTATAGCCTGTAAAACCCTTACTTCAAAGGTTATATTAGCCCACCATTAGGAAAGATGCTTAAGAATTGCTTCGCTCTTGTGAAAAATGTCAAAAATATAACAGAATCTTTAGAATCCCAGCAGTTCAGTAGACCAACATAACTAGTCCATGGCCATTTGCCATTTAGGGAATGGACATCCATAAACCTTTTCCTTAAGCAATAGGACAAAGAAATTTCATCATTGTCACCATTGATTACATCAACAAATGGATAGAGGCCAAAGCAAAGGTCGCCATCACAACAAAAAATTTAGAAAATTTTGTTTAGAAGGAAGTCAATTGCATATTCAACATCTTCAATTCTCTCATCACAGGCAATGGCAAGTAGTTTGATTGTGATAGCTTCAAACAATTTTGTAATAACCTCTGCATCAACCTCAAGTTCACGTCAGTAGCCTATCCCTAAACAAATGGGCAAGCAGAGGTTACCAACAGAATGATCCTTAATGGATTAAAGAAAAAACTTGATCAAGCCAAAGGAGAATGGGTTGAACAACTAACCCATATTTTTTGGACATACCGAATGACCGCTAGAATAGTCCATAAAGAATAACCTTTCAGCTTATCCTATGGCATGGAAGTAGTAGTCCCAGTAGAGATCGACATGAATACCCATAGAGTACAACACTTTGAACAAAAAATGTTAACAATGAAGGGGCAAGATTACATATTGACTTGCTTAAAGAATGCAGAGAATAGGCAGCTATTCAAATGATAGCCTATAAGTCAAAAATCACTTCATATCATAACAAAAAGGAGTTCACTGAAGATCCTTTCAAAAAGGAGATCTTGTACTTAAGAAAGTAGAAATAGACAAAGGATATGTTGGGGTAGAAAAACTTGGAGCTAAATAGGAAGGGCCATACCTAGTCGAAAATGTGAGAGAAAATAGAGCCTACCAGTTAGCAACATTGAGGGGATAACTAAGCCCAAGGTTTTAGAATGTAGATAATCTTTGTAAATATAATTAATAAAAGTGGAATTTTAGTACATATTATGCATAAAGTGTTCGACGCTTTTAAAAGCTATATGATTCTCTATTTAAAATGAAGGTCCGATAAAAAAAACCATAAAATTTTGCTAAGTATAAAGTTCAACCAACCTTGAAGGCCATAAAAAAAAAAAAAGAATAAGTGTTTAGTTCACTTAAAAAATCATAAATTTATATTAAGGTTTAGCTAACCTTAAAGGCTATAAACGAAAAAATAAGGGTTTGGTTCACCAAAAAAAAAAACCATAAAATTCTGCTAAGTATAAGAACATTATAAACATGAGAGTATGGGTTTGATTCATTCATTAAAACTGTAAAAGTCAAACATAAAGGCTTGGCTAACCTATAAAGCCTTAAAAACCATAAGGAAATCAAAAGTCTGGATCTCCTTTAAAATCCATAAAACCCTTACCCAACGTAAGATTCAACTTTGATGAGAGAGGATTATCCACTTAGTGAAGTATTTCGCACATCCTAAGTTCTCACTTCCCTAAGGAATAAAACATGAAGGGTGACTAGCAATGCTTAAGAAAGAAAAATATGCAAGTACCCATCATCCTAAGAATTTTTAAGTATGAAGTTTTAGTTTTATGAATTATTTTGAAGATCATTCTAGCCAAATATAGTAAGGGTTACTATAACTTGTTCAAATTATAATTTCAAGTTGTCAAATTTTAGATGTAACTATGCATCTAGTTATCTTATTTATACCTTTTAATGTGTTCAAATTACCTCTACATGAGTCTTTTACTTAGTCAATTTCTAAGAATGTTATATGGCATCATATCTTTATAAATACTAAAGGATTGTTTTGACTATCACTTGTTTTAAGTAACCAATGGCAAAAGAAAAAGTGATATGAAGTAAAAACAAAAGCCTTTATACTCATATCTAAAAGTATAATTATGGAAGAGTATATAAGTTATACAAAGGTTATCAAAGTCTAAGAAGAGTGAGGCCTTTTGTGTCTGCAAAATCTTTCTAGCCTTAGGAAATTTATTTACTTTTGGTGTTGGAGACTTGTCCACATCCACCATCTCCTTTGAACCTTTAAGAATGGATGTTGGGAGATCTGAAGGAGAGGGATCAGAGCTAGGGATATTTAAGGTAGATGCACCAACTCCCTTCTTAACAAAGAATGTGATAAAAGGAGATCCTTCATAAAGTCTTCATGGAGAAGCTGGAAGTTTTTTGAGGAAAAGGTTCTCTAGAGGCTCGCCTTTGTAGGGAATTGTAGCCATTTGTGCCATCTTTGTTTTGGTGTTTACCATGTACTGGACAACAGGATATGAAGTATCGTATGTCGATACTTCTTCATTGTCTTTTATATATCTTTCTGTAAAGGCAGTGTGTATCTTTTTGAAATCGATAAGCCTCAGCCTTGACAAGTTAATCCCTAGTTGTTGTTCCTCTAAGATCTTTTTCACCATTTGACTATATATTGTTAGAACCAATGAACACGAAAATGACATCTCTTTCTCCCTTTCTTGATGTAAGGTGGCATCATAATCCACCATATTATAAAGACCTTTTATTATTGAGCAAGCAACCTTCAAATGATGGCCCTTCCTTGTTGTTTGCTCATCTCTTTGCACCAAGCTCTTCTCTAGCTTGGTCACTTGAAGACTCTTTGTTTTCATTTCTTTGCCATAAGACTAGTGAAGCTTATTTATCTTAATCGCATGCTCAATAGCCATCTTTTTTATTTTTGCGTGAGTAGCCTTGAGTTTCTTAGAGGTTTTGAGTTTGGCCTCCTTTATTCTAACATTGGTAGTATGTTCAAAAGCAAATATGTTCATTAAAAATTATAAACACTAAAAAAAGAAGAGTAAAAGACAATAAAGAGAACTTACAATAGCTGCTTAGTTAGCTTCAAGTCTTCTCTTTCAGCTTTTATTGAGCACTTGCATACCTTTCAACATATGCAATGAGTATATACGCTCTAGATCCTTTGAAGGAAGTTTTGACTAGTCCTGCTTATTAGGCTGGAGGTTGACAAAGTCTAAGAACTTATCACAGATAGCTAAGTTCTGGATAGTGCCATTTAAGTTTGCCTCTAGCCATGCTCTAGAATCTGGGCAATGTTCTCCCAAGGCTTGAAAGGACTCTATTTGTTCTTGTCTTTTTTCCTCTTCCTCTATAGATTCCTCCACCTGAAAGAGATCCTTTTTCCTCTTATGGCTTTTTATCACCTCTTTCCCTTTACACCTAACCTTTGAGATAATCTTTATAAGAAGAATAGAAATTGTTATAGTACGAGCAGGAACTGAGACCTCCGACAATGAAGGTGTTAGGAGAACCAAGGGTTTGGTCACCTCAATAACCTATTCGCTGCTCCCAATTTTTGTTTTAACAACTTTTAGGGGGATATCCTTTAAAATGTCTTTGGTAGCATCTAAGTTGATAGAAACATTATTAAAGAACTCCATCTTACTAGCACAAATAGATGTATTAGTATTCATAATGTATAAACAACAAACTCAAAATACATACCCTCATTCTTCTTCTTCCTCTTAGGGATAAGTTAGAGCTCAACATCTTCTGCTTCCTTGGCTTTACCATCATCCTCTTATAACCAATCCCTTACCTCTAACCTCTTGGGAGGATTTTCTAATACCATACCCTAGTTTCAAATGAACCATCTAACATATTTCTTACAGGAGGGAACACTCTACCACTATATCCTTGAGTATTCCATGCTCTTTTTTATCCACATAAATTAGTAGTGTAAGGGCTTTATTAATAAAATTCTTAGGCAAATTAGTGAAGGTTGTAGGATGCAAAACCAGAAAGAACTTATTCAGCCAATCCTTCACAGATGAAGAAAGACTATTAACCATCTTATTGTACACCTTCGATGTCAGTGAAAAGAACACCTTATTTGAACGATGAGTCAAACTATACAGTTATTGAATATGAGAGGTATTTATGGCTAAACCTTTGCCCTTGCATATCTTTATATGACTACATAGGATTCAAATAGTGTTTGGATGTAATTGGGTTAGGGGAACATCGTGAAAAGCAAGGTAATCGATAATGATAAGATAAAGAGGAAACTTCAACCTCGCCTCCAATTGCTCTTGATAAACAACGATCACTCTAAAGATCAAAGGTTTAAGGAGTCAGTATTGTGGAGAGCACATAGTTGTCCTATGTGCCTTTAAAATCTGGTATGTCTCACGGATGTACTATAAATCCACAGTTTTAATAACAGAAGAATACACCATCAATTTTTCATCAACTTGGTCAATCATTGAAGAGAATAAAGATGATCTAGCCATTTTATACCAAAAGGAGAAGAAGAAAGAGTAAGGAATATTAAAGATAAATAAACAGCTACCTCAAAGATCATAATAGCAAAGACTACGAGTGCCCAAGAGAAAACATAACAGCAACAAAATTGTAATAGAAAAGCACAAGGAACTAACCTAAGTTTTCTTATCTTATATATATATTAGAAGGGGAACATTAAAGGTTAAGTGCTTATTAAATGCAGAAAATTAATAGTCATAACTGAAAATTTTCAATTTTAAATTATAATATTTATCACAAACTCAAGGCGACATGAAAGTTGAGGGAAAAACCATAAGACATGTTTTACATGCTAAAGATTACTAAAAGGTACCATTTCAAAAATGAAAAGCCCTTACATGAATTTTAGAAACATAGTCATTTGTGGACTATTGATAACGTTCATATGATCGAACACCTAGTAAACAAACATTTGTCCCCAAAATGTAAAGGCACATGTCCAAATGAGAATGAACCCAACAAATTGAACAACCATGGGATTAACTCTATCATACTGAATGATGAATGAATGAACCAAAAGAGCTTATCCTTCTGGAACTTCACTAAAAGATAATGATATGTATAACCTTCGGATACCAAAAGACAATTATAAATTATACATTTTTCCTAATACTGTGAAAATATGTAGAAAAGGATAATGGATACTATTTTTAACACTACTTGAGAATAATCTAGAAGGTACAAGAGCATAAATAGTCACTCCCCCTACCCTTCCAAAGTACACTTTTCAGTAAGCATTCTCCAGCATTGTAAAACCCTAAGCTCTTAAACTCCCATTTTCTAACTTAAGCATCATAATGACTATGGAGGATACAGTCCCCTAAGCTTACATGTGTTCATTCTTATTCAAGTCATTACTCCACTTGGCGATCAAAGGAACCATCAGTCTGCTTGCTAAGAACTTTGATTCAAAAACTCGTCAATTAATGGCAATCTTGAATATGTTCAGGCATGTTGTGAGGCTTGCCTTAAGCACCTTGGAGTAGAATGCATTGATCTCTACTTTCAACATAGTACCAATAGAGGAAACTATATGCACATCTTTTTGTCAGAAACACTTCAAATTGATGACAAATGCCTTCATTATTAAAGGGAGTTATATAAATTTCTAGTGTTGTTCATTTCTAATCAAATCGAGT
The DNA here is from genome assembly GCA_949677035.1 of Omphalea diandra. Taxonomy (NCBI): domain Eukaryota; kingdom Viridiplantae; phylum Streptophyta; class Magnoliopsida; order Malpighiales; family Euphorbiaceae; genus Omphalea; species Omphalea diandra. The sequence goes on along the minus strand of CATIWR010068051.1, from coordinate 3,084 downwards.
CTTGGTTTGGCAAATGGGAGAGCTTAAGAAGTTAATGGAAGAAGGAAAAACTAAGTACATCGAACTATCAAAAGCAAGTCCTAACACAATGAAGAGGGCACATGCAATTCATCCCATCATTGTAGTGTAAATGGAATGGTCATTTTAGAGTTATGATATTGAAGAAGAAATCATTCCACTTTGTAGGTATTTAACTACATGATTTTAAAGCAAAAATTGATTTATTATGGGATTGTAAATGCTTCCTACCTAAGAAATAATTCATTTCATTTTTTATTGAAAATCTACCGAGATTTTACTACATATATGAAAGCATTTAACTATGTAAAAACATGCAAGGAACTTGGAATAACAATAGTTTCATATAGGCCCCTTAGGAGCGATTTTTTAGAGGGCAGATTAGTTGTTGAAAGTCTGCCTATAGAGACCAATCTGGTGCTTAAAACTGTTAATTCTTTAATAGTCCTAAAAATTGAACTTTAAGCATGAATGTTTTTTGTTGAATACTCTCCATAACTAATAACCTACTTTGTCCTATTTTGGAGAAAACACCCAAGGTTCATAGAAGAAAATTTAGAAAAAGAACAAAGTGTTATATACTCAAATAGGAAATTTGGCCAAAAAATATGGATGCACTCCTGCTCAGCTTGCCCTTGCATTGGTTCTCAATCAAGCCAATGATGTGATTCCCGTCACTGATGAGTTGCCTTTCTTCTTTCTTATATTTTGGCATTTCATGTTTAAGTTTATTCTACATTGTAGTTTGTGATCTTGTTCTTGAATTTCTTTAGGGATGACTAAGATTAAAAATCTAACTGATAATATTGAGGCATTAAGAATCAAACTAACAAAAAGAGAGTTGAAGAAGATATCCAATGTTGTCCCCATCAATGAAGTAGTCAGAGGTAGATCTTAAAATTTCTAGCTTACCTTCAAGTTTGCTAATACACCTCTACCTAAAAATGTCGAAGCAGCAACATGATATGTATGTGGAGCTAGATGGTTCACTGCACCACAATTATATACAATAGAAAATGTTCTCTTGAGCTAATTATAGTAAAGACAATGTTAATGGGTCCATCGTAAATCCCCAAATTTAGTTGTGTTGTTCCTATGGGAAATATATTCTCACAGTTTTATATGTTATTTAGAACTTGGGGTAGGGATGATTTTAATCTGGTTCTTTGCCTAGAAAAGAGATGCACTTTATTAGCTAGGCTATGGATGTGCTACAATTTTATATATTATAACAATAAAATAAAATAGGGTTAAATAAAGTAACTCCCTATTTCTCTACAGGATTACTTTAGGAAATGCATTCCCTTCATTTTCAGCCATCTTTTTTGTTTTTCTTTCGAATACTACCTCAATGCAGAAACGTCCATTAATTAAGCAAAAATTAAAAGGTGTCTAGTGTGAATGGAAATTGATAGAAATCGCTGCTAGTTTTTTAGGGTAAAATGTACTCATGCTCTTGAAACTATAACCCGAATTCTATAAATTAATTTTTTTTATCAAATTCAACAAACCATTATAAGTATTTCATAATGATTTTTTAACAGATAAAAGTTTAATTGGTCTCTTAAACTTTTTTGAAAAGTTATATATTAGTCCAAATTAATATTTTTAGTTAATTTAACCTTATATTAGGATTTAAAGATTATTTAAATAATAAAAAATAAACTTTCTTATTTTATATCAATAAATTTATGCACAAAATATAGAAATAAATTAAAAAATAAAATATTTCTTTAAATAGATACATATTATCATAAATATTAGTAATAGATACTTTTAATTTTTTTAAAATAACTTTTTCCCATATTAGAATTTAGTCTCTTATATTTTTCAAGTTGAGATCAATGTTTTCAGAATCGAATAAGACCGACTAGTTGGATTGGTAAAATTGAGAATTAACCAACGATTCGATTTGATTCAGTATAAAAACCTAATACCCAAAAAGTCAGTCTAAACTGCCAAAAACCAAAAGCTAGATCAAACCGATTCAATCTAAAAATATGTCGTTTTATAAAAATTAAAAATTTTAAAAATTATGTTATTTTTATTTAAATTTTAAAAATATTTTTTTATTACTTTACTATATTATTTTTCATTATTATATTATTTTTTCTAAATTTTTAAATATTTCTAAGTAGTATATATTTTTAAAAATTAAAATACCTTATTAAATCGAACCAGTTGAACCAATCAAACACATGTAATCGGAAAACAAGTTTGTTGACTAGTTTGAGCCCCAGTCCCTTTTTAAAAACAATAGTCAAGATTTAATAATTTATTTTTGAAATTGTTGAATCATTCTAGAATAATTTTCTTGAAAATTGTAACTTTATATCTATTAATTTTTAAAGTAATATTATTATATATTTATTAATTTAAAAGTTTGAACTAAATATGTGTGTGGTGAAAATTAAATCTGAGAAAATTAAATAAAAAAAATAATTAATTAAAGAAGATATAGGTTGTTATTAAGGATAAAAAATGACATTATGTTTGTTTTTTAATTATTTTTTTATTTTTTAATAAATTTATATATGTAAAATATGAATTTTTCATTTTTGGGCTAAAATAGCCTTTAAATAATAGAATAGGAGGTTAAATTAATTAAAATTTTAATTTGGACTAATATGCACTTTTAAAAGAAATTTAAAGAGGTAAATTTTATCTGTTGAAAATTTCAAAAAAAGACAGATATGAAATACTTTTGTTAGTCTAGTGACTTTGATGATGGAAAAAAATAATTGTATGACCATTATAAAATAATTTAGTGACTATTGATACAAATTACCCAGTTTTTTAAATCCGTGATGTTGTGTGAATAGTAACTGACAGCAACTAGTAACTATTAACGCAATGCTTCTTACTAGTTGCTTCTTACTAGTTAAAAAAGTTGAGAAAGCATTATCATAGAATTCGCCGAAAGTATAGTATAGAAAGTATATAAAAATACATTATAATTCGAATTTGTTTTAATATTCTTATAATTTGAAGATTTTATACTTCAAGATGTGTAATATATTTTGGGATCATTTAAGATTTAACTCTATTAGAGCATATAGGTCAAAT
>CATIWR010067983.1:0-29442 GCA_949677035.1 Omphalea diandra | reverse complement strand
AACCGTAAAACCTAAGATCAGATACAAATGTGGGATTGATTGGCTTCATTCATCCCTTTTATTTAGGGGCGAGTATGGAGAGCAATGATTTTTAAATTGGACTGATGAACTGAATTAATTTAGTATCAAAATTGAAATATTTAATTATTTTTAAAAAATCTCCAAACTAAATTAAATTGAAAATAAGAAATCGTGACGGTTTCAAAAGTTTTATGATATTCGAACTGAAAATTGAATCGAACCATCTTATACTAAAACTGAACCATAGAACCTATATTCAAACCGTGTGTTTGTGTGTTAGTTTTACTAATTAACTCTTTCAATTGTTATATGTTACTAATAATTAGACTATTTATTAATTATTAATTAGCAAATATTAAAAGAATTAGTTAAATATTTAATGTGTAAATTATTAATTGTAATTTATTAAATTATCACTTATATATTTTAGTATTAAATGATTAAAGTGAAAAATAAAAAATTTATTTATTTTAGTTTATAAAAAGGTTACGTTTAATTTTAATAAATTGAAATAACTAAACACTGGAACTAGTATCGAATCTAATCAAGTCATTCTAAATTTATAAGAAACTGAACCAAATTAAAAATTCAAGGATATCAATTCTCTATTTTAAAATCTCCAAAATTTTAATTCAATCTAAAAAATTTTCAAACTACGATTTATATCAAGCCGTACTCACTTTTACTTCCGTTCCCACTCCGTTCTTGTCTAAAATAGTTGGTTTTCCAAACAGGAAGCTTCATATATATATTTTTTTTTAATTTTGATAAGCCGTGGAAGCTTCCGTTTTCAAATAAAAAAAATTCTCCAAATCCGAGAATGAGATTGTAGCCGTAGGATTGGATCTCAATAATCCACGCCAAGACAATGGGCATTAACAGATACCCTAGATTCTATCTCCCCTTTCCTGTCCCAATCCAACAACTATGGAATTTCCTGCATGGAATTGGAAGCCACTCTTTCCTCTCCTCCTCTTCGCGTTTCTTTCCCTCTGCGGAGAATGGGTTTCGATTACTTCCTGCGCTGTCTTGCCCAGCAGCGCCGACCACCGATGCGATGGCGTCAAAGGGGAGGATTTGAAAGTCGTGATGGTGGCCGATTTGTTACTCTGGTTCCGAAGCTGGAATTTTTAACCAATATTTTAGAGATTATTCCATGTCCAAGTTCTTCAAGGTTATAAAGTTTTTTCCCTTATTGTTTTTCTTGGCTTTATCTTTGATTAATTGATTAAGGCTTTTAGTTGAAATGGAAGTATTCAAGAATTGTGATAAAGTCATGAACTTTTTGTTTATCGTATGGTTAAAGCAAAAATCTTTTCGTAGTTTGAAGCCTGATATGCTGCTAGTATTGGGGGATGTTTCTGCTAGAGGATCTGAATTGACAGAAAGTAAATGGGTTTCTGTGCTGCATCAATTTCATTGGATTTTAGGACCTTTTCTTGAGCTGCCTTTTCATGTTGTTGTCGGTGATAGGGATGTTGGGGAATGCAGTAAGCTTGACGCGAGAACTATTCATTGGGTAGCTAGGAGTTTTCCTGGTTTGGACTTAGCTGGTTGTGGTGCTTTTGAAATTTGTAATGTTAGCTTTGTATCACTAAATGCTGTCGCATTGCTTTGTGGAAACGGCAAGTTGCGTTATAGTGTTGAAAGGGCAATAGAAACTGAAAGTGTAGATATTCAAATGTTAAAAATGGAAGCAAATCAAAGGCACTGGATGATTCTGGAATGTTTAGGGAACTGCCTGATAGCTTTAGGTGGAAAGAGAATGCAATGTCATCTGGTTCTGGACCTGTTCTATTACTTCATGTCCCTTTGCACCGGGAAGCAAATGACAGTTGTAGGGGAGGCAACATTTTTGAGAAAGTCACTGGCTTTTCTTAACATGACTTAAATGCACTAGAAAGCAGGTAGGTGTAATTCCTATATCTGTTATGCATTCATTTTCAGAAAACAGTGTTTAATCATAAGATTTGGATAAATTAGGTTGCGTTATGCAATTTTGATTAATATACTGATAATCCATCATGCGATGTAAATTTAGAGTCTTTTTTTTTTCATGTGCCTTTTATTTTGTCTTCCAAATTGTTGATTGCAATCTTGATTGCTAGAAGTTCGCTTTCTCAAAAAGTTTCGTCTTGTTTTTCTTCAGGGAATTTACCTTTACTGGACACCATTACTTTTCGCACACTCTCCCACCAAATGCTACTGAATATATTTTTCAAGCTCTCAAACCAAGGTAAGTTCTCATGGAACAGTTTTAAGCAATGGCCTTTACATAATGTAACGGCTTTTATGTAATGGATTTTCAGCCCACCTTGACTGTTATTTTTTTTATAGCCCGTAATGGCCGTAACGACCATTGCATTATTCTAACGGCCATTATGGCTGTTAAATTTTGTTGTAATGGCCATTATGGCCATTACTTTAATGAGGGTGCAGGAATGTTTTTTTTCTTGCAGGTTGGACATGCCTTTGTCCTCTTTTGTTCACCATTGTCTGAGAAAAGCTTATTTCCTTTACCATTTATTTTTCATCTTATCATTACATTTTTCTTCTTTCCTTTCATTTCTTTCTACTAGTTGTTTGCCTTGATCACTGTACTAACTTTGCGTAGTACTCATTTGAGCTAGATCAAATTAAAATCCACAACTCTAACATTCTTCTTCTCTTTACTTGTAAAAATTAATTTTTAGGGCTGCAATGTTTATAGATGTTACTTATTTAAGTTGATTATTGACTTTGGACAAAAATTATAAGTGTTATATCTCTATCTATGATGTTTTGTGCTTATTAGTTAGCTGTAATTCTTAGTTTTATTGAATTATGTCGATATTTTTTAGTTTACAACAACTTGTATTTTTTTGTGTAAAAAGTGTGTAGTAGTTTGCCTTTAGCATTATGTTATGGTCACAACAGCCCTGCTACCGTCACATGCAATCACGACTGCGGTTGTGAGCACAATTGCAATTTAAAACCATGAACCCTCAAATCATTTTCTTGGTTGCTTTCTTTACTTAATATTATGTATATATGCTATGATAGAGGATGCATCATGAATCTTCACTACTGGAAGAGAATATCTGGTTCATAAAGTGCAATTTCCACTTGTTTATCATAAGTGTGTATAGGATGTGCCTCTTATTTTCTCAACAACACTGTTTCTGAACTTTTGATCTTATTATACTTATTTATTTGCTTCATATCTATGTCTTAGTATCTTCAGAACTTTCCTGCTTTTCCCATTCACTGATTGTCTGTGGCCTTATTTGCAGGATTGTTTTCAGTGGACATACCCATAAATTTTGTGATCACATACACTCTGATGGGACACGAGAGGTGACTGTTCCTGCAATGACATGGAAACTGAGGGATGATCCTGGTTTTATTATTGCCACCTTCAGCAGTGACAGGAAAGCTGTAAGTGTTAGCAACTGCTCCCTAGCTAGAGAATCTCATGTATTAATAATGTATATTGCTTTCCTGATTTTTTTGCTGACAACATGTTTGGTGGCAAATACAGCTGTGATTAGACGTTTAAGATGATGTGGTGGGAATACCTGTCCTACATCACTTGTTGTACATTATTGAAGTTATGAATCTTATACCAGTACAAAAGATGAAGCCTTTACCTACAAATGCTGAAATAACTTATGGAGAGTCAGAGACCTGTACCACAAAATGGTAATTGTTGAGAGGTAATGGTTTGGGTTTTAATCCCTAGAACATAGCCTTCTTTCCCTGTTTCTATTAGCGTTTATTGCCCTTCCTTGAAAAAGAAAATCTTAGTTATTTTAACAAAAATGAGTGGGACTTAGAGGTCCTTCATCTAGACTTGCTGGACAAAGTTCTAGCTATGATGTATTTCTGTGTTGCTGCACTCACAATTGGCATGAAACTAGTATTAGACCCTTTAGGAAAAATGACATATTTGTGCATTTAGTGGGCATGGTACCTGTTATCTGCAATGGTTGACCAATATCCAGAATGGTATCACCTGATATAAAGCTATGACGAGAAGTGGTTGTAAAACTATGGAGCATAGTTGCCTAGAATGCGATACGTCTCAGGTCGTGGTATGGGGACAGAGATGGGGTACGCCACGTAACTTAAAATGAGGTACATGGGGAGTAGGCTTAGTTGGTACGTCACTTTGGATTGTGGTACTTGAATTGGATGTATCCAGGTCACTAGTATTCTCGTATGTATATTTTTTTTATGTATAAAAGAGTTTTACAATATTTGCTGTGTTAATTTTATTAGAAAGCAGATTATAAAAAAAAAAAAATAAATAACAGCATATCCAACATATCCAATAGCAAATTAGAATATGACTTCATAAAATTTAAAATTAAAAAAACAAATTAGAACAAGACTTTATGAAAAATAATCAGTTAAAATTTTATTTTTGAAAAACTAATTAAAATAATACTAATAGTCATTAATTACTTTTTTCAATTACTGCATCTTTTTTAATAAAGGTAATTACTACTCTATCCACTTCCTATTTCTGATAAAAGATAATATAGTTTGACGTATTACTACTACACCAATCTGGAACACATACGATCGCTAATCTCTCACCTAAACTCCCTTAAAAAACGAGATCTGCTTTACTTTTTTTGTTTTGTGTCTTTTCTTCTTGCTCTCCATCTTCTTCTTCTATACTGTATTACAAAACCTCTTTATCTTTCTTTTTCTTTGACTAGCACTGCTATGTGAGGAAAACTATGCTGGAACTGCAGTTTGAGCGATCTGGAAACCGTACCAACGTGTTTTGAAACACCAATGAATCGTGTTCTGGGATGTGCGACCCAGTTCGCGGTGCAAGGGGGGAGTAGTGAATTAGGTCACTATGCAATGGAGATATATCATGTCAAGAACTCTTGAAAACTGACATGAGACTGTAACTATGGATAATCTATGATTGCAAACAATTACTCTGTGTTATTTATCAGGATTGGTACTTATCCAATCCAACCCTAGAGAAAGAATAGAATCAAAGGAAAAAGAAGAAGAGAAGGAAAGGCAGTTACAGAGAGTAACAGGAGAGAGAGAGAGAGAGAGAACATAGGAATTTGTTATTAATCTCATTTATTTGTTATTGTTGCATAACAGCTCTTTAATACTGATCAATAGTCAGTTAGCTCAGCTAATAATTCAATTGGCTGATGCAACTGCTAAGCTATAGTACATGCATCCTCGACAACTATCAAATATCCACATTCCTAACGTTGTTCTTCATAGAAACTTTAAAATATCACTGCAGCATACTGTGGTAGTGGAAGGAAAATAGGAGCCATTTGTTAACAATGCTTTTAGACCCACAACGAGCAGGGTTGTTGGACAGCTAAAAGCATCATAACTCTGGTTTGAATCCAGTTTATGCTGTGTGTTACATTTTGCATGGATGTTTTGTTGAGATGTGTGAGGGGGAGGAATCTCATTGGTCATTGCTTAATTCATCAGGAAGTATGTAATTTTTATATCGAGTATTCACTTTATTTTACCCCCACTTCCCCCTCCCAATGCACACCCTAACTCAATTTTGATGTTATCATACGTCTTTTTTTTTTTTTTTGGCGGTACAGGCTTCCAGTTGTAGTATTCTATGTATGTATTCCTGTCCAGTATAATTTCAGCAATGCTAGAATGCATAAAACAATCATTATTTTTTTATAAGAATAATTATTTTTAGTTTTTTAAACGAAAAAAAACCCAGTATCTGTGTGATACTATTTGGCTCGTACATCAGAACTTGTTAATCCATTTCATGGAAGCCAATTTTATGACAACAGGTAACAGGATTCTAGTCCATCAGCTGATACCTCCACTGTGTAAATAACCATTTCATAGTATCAAACAGCTATACTAATTTTATACTCTTTGTCATGCAAGAGGTGAGACCCACCATCTATCACCATGACACCATCTTCATTAGCTCTGCTAAGGCACTCGCCAGGGCTCAGCTTAAATTTAACTTCAACATTTTGCCCCGGGTTAAGTTTCGCACTTTGGAATCCAACCAACTTTTTCATTGGCTGCCCATTTTCAAGCTTTGGTTGTTCCACAAAAAGCAATACTGGGTGCTTGCCTGTCATCTTGCCATGATTTTGAACTCTTACTGTCGCCAAAAACTTGCTCTTATCACAGAGTCCTGCCTCTAACTCTGAAACTGGCCTATAACTAACGGAATTTGAGTTTTTAACACTTTGATCACTTCATGATTTGAAGTAGATCTTGTCTGGTGTGACAGAGACAAACTCATAAGAATACTTTGAGTAACTTAACCCATAACCAAATTCAAAAACCTTTCTGCCTCTAGAATCTGTAAGTGCGTCCAGGATAGCCTGAAAATGGTTGCGGCTGCATTCTCATGTCTGTCATTGGTACCTTGGTGAACACTTGTGGATACCAAGCCACTGGTAGTCTCCCTCCAGTACAGCAAAATAGCAAACACCAGTGAATTGACATTGTTAAGTAGTCAATGTGCTTGTGCAACAAGGAAATGGATCAAATTGTAGCACATTTGCATGTTGAAGTTCACCTGGGTTGTGGTCACCAAAGATGATTTCTGCTAGTGCCATCCCTCCAGCTTCACCTGGATAACCAGCCCACAAAATGCTTCCAATGTTCTTATCATCCTTGGCGAAAGATATATCCAGCGGTCCTCCACAAAGAAGAACCAAAATAACAGGTTTCTTTGCAGCTCTTTGAACATTTGTTATCAACTTCTGCTCCTGCCCTGGAACCACCAAGTCCACACGATCATGTTCTTCCTTTTCTTGTGCTTGATCAATTCCCATTACTAACACTACTTGGTGAGCCTCCTTTGCTGTTTTTTCTGCTAGCTCAATTGAAGCTGATGAGTGCGCAACTGTGCTGCAACCTGAGTGATACTTGGTGTTCTTAATGTAATTCTGTAATCTTTGCAATGGTGTTACAGTTTTGCACAGCGGACCTGCGTAATTTCCAGCAAATATTGTTGAATTATCAGCGTTGGGACCAATGACAGCAACAGAAGTGGTTCTTGATTTTGAAAGAGGAAGAAGATTGGAGTTCTTTAGCAAAACAATGCCATCTCGAGCTGCTTCAAGGGCTAGAGCCTGATGCTCTTGAGAACAAACTAGTTCTGCGCTAATGTTACCATATGGCAGTTTGGCTGGATCTCCGTTGAATAGTCCCAGCCTCATCCTAATGGAGAAGAGATTATGAAGGGCTGTGTCTCTGTCAGATTCTTTAACTTTCTTCTTTTTAACTGCTGATTTGGTGTAGTTCTTCAAATTATCACCACAGTCCACATCCATCCCTGCAATTTGTCATCAAAGTATTTGAGAAACATCAAGCCTGGAATGCATCTCAGTGTTGATGAATTATTGCCATTTGCCTTGTAATGCAGCTAGATAGCGAATGGAAAAAATGGCTGAACCATGCACCAATACAGTACCTGCTTTAAGAACATCTGCTATTGCATCTTCTGGTTGTTTAGCATACCCTTGATTATCTTGCGTTACGGCTACCGCATTACAGTCAGAGGTGATGTACCTTTTAATTTTTCAATCAGAAGAGCATGTTAATCCAAAGAAAATTCCCTTTTAACTGAATCACTGATTAGGGCATTGTTTTGTATGTTAGCCGTTGAAGTCCCATTGTCCTCTGGCTATCTTAGATAAATAATTGTAATCTGCACAGTTTGGGACTCCATTAACTTGATTATAAGCACACATTATCCCACTGGCTTTTCCATCTTGCATGCAACTTTGGAATGGAGGCTGTTATGTGTCAGCTAAGTCTGGCTTTGTTACCTGAACCCAGAAAAATTTGTTGGCATACGGAAGTCAGTGACGTGGTGGAGAAACTTTTTTTCTTTTCTTGGTTTTTTGGGCGGAATTGCAACTTGAGGAATGAGAGATGAAAGCTGAGTCTTATTAGCCCAAGGGAGGTACTCACCTTACCCCATTGTACCGAAATGTTTAACCCAAGTTTTGCGCAGAGAAATACAGAGTAGAAATTAAGTACGCTTTTTTTTTTTTTTTGACTCGGACAGAAACATATACTCGATGCAGAAAGGTTTCCCATCAATCTGGTTTTTCTTTTATTTAAAAACTATTTAAGCCTATCAATCACTTGGACCAATGGGGGGCCTGATTTAGCAGTTATATATATCTAAAATAAAAAGGTAATCGATAAAAAGAAAGAGACAATCAAGACTGTTGTCCAGTGTCAAACCAGTTGCTTACTTTAGCATTAAAGATGAACCTGTTGATGCTTTTCCAATTATCCAAATCATAAGCAGTAAAATGCTTGCAGCGAGCAGAAGCTTAAAGCTGCGGGCAAGTGCTCCTTCTTTAAAAGTGCTGTGGAATAAATGTAATATTTCATCTATTAAATTCACCTAATAAATTTATAGGTGAATAAAAAGCGAAAAATTGTACTGAAAAATCACACTATAGTTGATTTTCAGGATAAATTAGACAGGTCACAAGTGGTCCCACTTAAAACCTAATCTCCTTAGACAGAATCACTCTAATAGTAATTTAACAGCACAATATATCACTACAACTATATCCTACAAAATAGTTATTGAAAAATAAAGACAAAAATAAGAACACTAGAATTATAAAATAGCTATTGAAAAATAAAGATAAAAATAAGAACACCAGAATTTAACGAGGTTCGGCCAATTATGCATACGTCCTCGAACACTACCAAAATTATATTTCACTAAAAAAAAAATTACAAAGTGAAACACTACAAAAGATGAAGAAATATTGAAAATTGCCTAAGAGATGAGTAGACAATTTTAGAATGATCAAACTAAGGAATTAAGACTCTATTTATAATAAAATAAAATATTATTCATTTTGTAAAAAACCGATATGTAATATAACTCTATTTATAATAAAAAAAAACTCACTTTCCTTTGTTATTTTTCCAATGAGATATCAAAATGAGTCACTATAATTAACAAAAAAGAATCCCCTTGAACTCCTCTCACAAATGACACTGCATACTTCCCTACAGCCAATGGATCTTCTCCAGGTGTCTCTTGCCCTCTTCCCCATTTTGGGTCCCGAAATATATTGATATTTGGCGACCAAAAGGTAATTCCTGTAGCTTGTCCTGCATTATATATAGCTCTAGCTTCTTTTCCAGTCACCTTCATAATAAAAAAAATGCTAATCAAAATCACATGTATATATAAATGTAAAGGCAAGCAATGCTAATAATGCGATAACCAACAAACTTTGGTTCGTGCTATTGAAGAACTCAAGGGCATAACTTACTTGACCAATGCGTTAGCAACGATGGGTATCAAATGCCGAGCCGGGGGAATGGGCGGTGCTGTGTCAACAAGTTGAGAGATTTTCTCATCCAATGTGAGCCTAGAAACTAGGTCTTTGACCCTCTGGCTTATGGGTTGTGAGGTTTTGCAAAAAGGGTATAATTTTGTTGATGGGTTAGATGAGTCACAAGCAAATGGAGGTCGAGTTGACTCAGCAAAGATGAAGAGAAAGGAAATAGTAAGATGAAGGAGGAGGCTTACGAGAGAGAAATGTTGGAGCTTCATTTTACGATGTTGTTAGAAAAATGATGAAATTTTCTCTTCTATTGAAGACGAGTTCAAGATTTTAGTACATAATATAAAGAAGCACCTCCTAAAGACGAATTATCATTCCATTTTACCAAACTGGATTCATACTTATTTAGAATGGATTACGCCAATAACAAAACCCAAACGCATTTTGACTTTTTTAAAAAATAACTAACTATAGTATTTAACGATATAATGTTATCCAATTAGTAAACATCTAAAAATTTTAATTTTTGTTTTTAATAAAATGAGCCCTAATTAGCATTCCTATGTCATAAGAAAGCAGAACATACAAAAGACACAATCCCAATGATCACTCACAAACACAAACACCTAACTGCATAAAATTTGCATCTTTGAACTAAGTGGACTGAAAAGTTAATGACTTACAAGAGCATCAAACAGAAAGCCCTTAACCCCCTTCCAGTTGTCCAAATCATAAGCAGTAAAATGCTTACAACAAGCTGAAGCTTGAGATAATTTGCAGAGGGGGTTAAAAAAATTAAAATTAGGGGACGATGTAGATACAAAAATAATTAGAAAAAAAAGGCAATTGCAAAAATATTTAGAAAATGTCCATCGATGTAACTAGTAGACGTGTGGATGTTGGTGCCATAGCAAAATCCCTATTGTTGCAAAGATTCCAGCATGCTGAAACCTCTAATAGAGATTCTTGTAGATTTTAGTCTGTAAGTTTCTACTTAACAAAAATTTACTATTCAAATTTGTAGTAACTGACGGACAAACTTTAGATACCTCTACCTTCCTCTAAAAAAGGGAGACTTGTGCACATTTTCATTGCTGAATCAAGTTGCGAGAGAGAGATTAGTGAGATAATTTTAGATTCCACAAAAGCGCTTCACTCTCCTTCCTTTTCTTATTTTTGTTTCATTTGCTCCTTCTTGTTTCATTTGTTAGTTAAATTATTTTTTTCTTTTGGTTGTTTCTAAAGAAAAAAAAAATTATGATACTTTAGTAGGTAAATATGTTTGAATTATTCCTATTTTATTCTTTTATAACAGATAATAAAATCTGTGATTGTAATTGTTTTTTATGGTTTGCAGAAAATAAGAGTTATATTATCAAGTCGAGTCTGAGATTTGTTTGGTAGAAAAAGGCATAAGACTAGCCCTTAAAATAATTTATTTATTAGAATGTTCTGCTAAATCTTGAAGATAGATTTAAATTATATTGAACATGAAAAATATATTAGAAGTTTAATTATATCTTTGGTGCAACTGAGATATGTAATATTTAGATAATTATGAATTATGGGTTAAAATTTTTTTTTTTTTTTTGTATATTTGGCATTGTTATTCTATTTTTTAATATTTCGCATTGATGATCTATTTTTTTAATATATATTTTGTGTCACTGCTCTAGTAAAAAATAAATGGTCCTCTATACTGTAAAAATTTATATTTTTAGATTTTAATTTTAGGTTTGAGATACTATTTGAGAATTGGGATCTGTAAAATTAATATTTAAAAAAATTGACTACATATAAAGAAAATAAACAAATAGTGTGGTACCTAAAATAGCTAGTGAATATTTTTTCTGTCGAAATATTTTATTGAATTTGAAAAACGGATTAAAATTTTATTAAACTTGAAAATATATGTTATAAAATTAGTTAAATGATGTGTTAATACTATAGAGTAGTGAATATTTTTGTAATTATTTTTTGGTACAATTGAGGATAAATACATTATTCAGATAAAATATGTTTTTTTTTTGTATATTTTGTGTTGCTCTATTTTTTTTTTTTTTTTTTATATTGTGTGTTGATGCTCTATTTTTCTATATATTTTGTGTTGTTGCTCTAGTAAAAAAATGGACATTTTAGTGTAAAAATTATTCAATCTCATTTTCCTTTGTTTTCTTCTTGTTTCAGCCCATATTTTCTGGTTTCTCTGTTGCTGGAGTTGATGCTCTGTTTACTGCTCTTATTCTTGTTTGTTTGATCTTGTTTCTGATAGTGATGTATAATGAATCTTCACTTGTGGAAGAGAATAACTGGTTCATAACATGCAATTTCCACCTGCTTATCGTTAAGTACATATATATAGGTAGGATATGCCTTGTAGTTTCTCAACGTCGCTGTTTCTGAACTTCTGATCTTATTATACTTATTTATTTGCTTCATATCTGTCTTAGTATCTTCAGAACGTTCCTGCTTTTCCCATTCACTGATTGTCTGTGGCCTTTACCATTATTTGCAGGATCGCTTTCAGTGCAAATACCCATAAATTTTGTGATCACAAGGTGACTGTTCCTGCAATGATATGGAAACTGAGGGATGATCCTGGGTTTATTATCGCCACGTTCAGCAGTGACAGGAAAGCTGTAAGTATTAGCTACTGCTCCCTAGCTAGAGAATCTCATGTATTAGTAATTTATATCTTTCCTGATTTTTTTGTTGATAACATGTTTGGTGGCAAATACACCTTTGCTTAGATTTATTGAGGTTATGAATCTTATATCAGCAAAAAAGATGTAGCCTTTATCTACAAATACTAAAATAGCTTATGGAGAGTCAGAGACCTGTATCAAAAAATGGTAATTGTTGAGGGGCAAGGGTTTGGGTTTTGATCCCTAGAATGCGGTCTTTCTTTGCCTGTTGCCATTAGTATTTATTGCCCCATCCTTGAAAAAAAAATCTTAGTTATTTTAACAAAAATGACTGGGACTTTGAGGTCATTCATCTAGATTTGCAGGACAAACTTATAGTTATGATGTTTTTCTGTGTTGCTGTGCTCACAATTGACATTGAACTGACATTAGACCCTTTAGGAAAAATGACATGTTTGTGCATTCGGTGGGCATGGTACCTGTTTCCGGCAATGATTGACCAATATCTTGAATGGTATCACCTGATATAAAGCTACAACCAGAAGTGGTTGTAAAACAGTGGAGTTATATCATGTCAACAAGTCTTGAAAACACACATGAAAGTATAAAATATGTTCTTATGGATAAGCAAACAATTACTCCATTTTGTTTATCACCATTGATACTCAACCAATCCAAACCAGAGAAAGAATAGGATCAAAGGAAAAAGAAAAGGCGAAGGAAAGCAAGTTAGAGAGAGTACCAGAACCGAGAGAGAGAGTATGTAATATCTATATTGCACTAACTCCGGTTGTATTTTATGTGTATTCTGCCCAGTATCATATCAGCAATGCTAGAATGCTTAAAACAGTAACCGATTTTTTCTTTTATAATTTTAGTTTTTTAAATGAAAAGAAAAATCAGCATCTATGCCACATTATTTGGCTCATACATTGGAACTTGGCAATCCATTTGTGGAAGCCAATTTTATGATAGAACAGGTTGCAGGATTCTAGTCCAGCTGATACCTCCTCACTGTGTTTAATACTATTTCATAGTATCAAACAGCTATACTAATTTTATACTTTTTGTCTCCAACATGCAAGAGGTGAGACCCACCATCTATCACCATCAAACCATCTTCGTTAGCTCTGCTAAGGTGTTCGCAAGGGCTCAGCTTATATTCAACTTCAACATTATCCCCTGCATTAAGTTTCACACTTTGGAATCCAACCAACTTTTTCATTGGCTGCCCATTTTCAAGCTTTGATTTTCCCACAAAAAGCAATACTGGGTGCTTGCCTGTCATCTTGCCATGATTTTGAACTCTTACAGTAACCAAAAACTTGCTCTTATCACAGAGTTCTGCATCTAACTCTGAAACTGGCCTGTAACTAACAGAATTTGAGTTTTCAACATTTCGATCACTTGATGATCTAAAGTAGATCTTATCTTGTGTGACAGAGACAAACTCATAAGAATACTTCGAGTAACTTAAACCATAACCAAATTCGAACACCTTTCTGCCTTTGTAGAATCTGTAAGTGCGCCCAGGATAGCCTGAAGATAGTTGCGGCCTCATTCTCATGTCTGTCATTGGTACCTTGGTGAACTCTTGTGGATACCAAGTCACTGGTAATCTTCCTCCTGTACAGAGAAATAGCAAACACCAGTAAATTGACAGTATTTAATTAGTCAATGTGTTTGTGTAACAAGGAAATTGGTCAAACTATACCACATTTGCATGTAGAAGTTCACCTGGGTTGTGATCACCAAAGATGATTTCTGCTAGTGCTATCCCTCCAGCTTCACCTGGATAACCAGCCCACAAAATGCTTCCAATGTTTTTATCATACTTGGCGAAAGATATGTCTACTGGTCCTCCACAGAGAAGCACCAAAATAACCGGTTTCTTTGCAGCCCATGCAACACTTGTTATCAACTTCTGCTGCTGCCCTGGAAGCACCAAGTCCACACGATCATGTTCTTCCTTCTCTTGTGTTTGATCAAGTCCCATTACCAACACTACTTGGTCTGCCCCTTTTGCTATTGTAACTGCTTGCTCAATTGTAGCTGACGAACATGCAACTGTGCTGCAACCTGAGTGATACTTGGTGTCCTTAACGTAATTCTGCAATCCCTGCAATGGTGTTACAATTTTGCACGGCGGACCTGCATAATTTCCAACAAGTATGGTTGAATTATCAGCGTTGGGACCGATGACAGCAAGAGAAGTGGTTCTTGATCTTGAGAGAGGAAGAAGATCGGAGTTCTTTAGCAAAACAATGCCATCTCGAGCTGCTTCAAGGGCTAGAGCCTGATGCTCTTGACAACAAACTTGATCTGTACTAATGTTGCCGTATGGCAGTTTAGCTGGATCTCCATTGAATAGTCCCAGCCTCATCCTAATGGAGAAGAGATTCTGAAGGGCTCTGTCTATATCAGATTCTGCAACTTTCTTCTTTTTAACTGCTGATTTGGTGTAGTTCTTCAAATAATCACCACAGTCCACATCCATCCCTGCAATTTTTCATCAGAGGCTGTGAGAAACATCAAGCCTGAAATGCATCTTAGTGTCGATAAATTATTGCTATTTGCCTTGTAATGCAACTAGATGGTGAATGTAAAAAATGGCAGAACCATGCACCAATACAATACCTGCTTTAAGCACAGCTGCTACTGCATCTTCTGATTGTTTAGCATACTTTTGATTATCATGCATTACGGCTACCGCATCACAGTCAGAGGTGATGTACCTTTTATTTTTCAATTAGAAGAGCACGTACATTCCTTTGTTAATCCAAAGAAAATTTTCTTAATTATCATTTAACTGAATCACTGATTAATGCATTGTTTTGTATGTTACCCATTGAAGTGCCATTGTCCTCTGGCTGTGTTAGATAAAAGATTGTAATCTGCACAGTTTGGGACTCCATTAACTTGATTATAAGCACACATTATCCCACTGGCTTTTCCTTCTTGTATGCAACTTTGAAATGGCGGTTGATATGTATCTGCTAAGTCTTGCTTTGTTACCTGAACCCAGAAAAATGTGGTGGCATATGGAAGTGAGTGACATGGTAGAGTCCTTTTTTTTCTCTTGGCAAAATTACAGTTGGAGGAATGCGAGATCGAAGCCGAGTATTAGGCAAAGGGACGTACTCACCTTAGCACATGGTAGAGAAGCAATGTCAACCCGTCTTGGGCAAAGAGATGCAAAAAGCAGAAAATATATGTGCATTTTTTTAACTTGGACCAAGTAACATATAGTCAATGGAGAAAAGTATTTAAGTCTATCAATCACTTGGACCAATGAGGAATCTGATCTATCAGTTATATTATATCTATAAGAAAAAGATAATCGATAAAAAGAAAGAGACAATCAAGACAGTTGTCCAGTGTCTACCACTCGCTTACTTGAGCGTTAAAGATGAACCTATTGATGCCTTTCCACTTATCCAAGTCATAAGCAGTAAAATGCTTGCAGCAAGCAGAAGCTTGAAGCTGCTCCCCAAGTGCCCCTCCTTCAAAAGAATCTCCTTGAACTCCTCTCACAAATGACACTGCATACTTCCCTGCAACCAATGGATCTTCTCCAGGTGTCTCTTGCCCTCTTCCCCATCTTGGGTCCCTAAATATATTGATATTTGGCGACCAAAATGTCATCCCCGTAGCTTGTCCTGCATTATATATAGCTCTAGCTTCTTTTCCAGTCACCTTCATAATAAAAAAAAACTGTTAATCAAAATCATATATATATATATATATATAATTCAATAACCAACAAACTTTGGTTCGTGCTACTGAAGGATATGACTTACTTGACCAATGCGATACCAAAGATGGGTATCAAATGTAGCAGCAGTGAGAATCACTTGAGGGAAGCTAGTGGCAGACTTGATGGTTCCATTGAAATGGATGCCTTGCCGTTGGCTAACATCAGGAAGGAAGGCAACACCATGTAATGCTTCAGACCACCACTCATAGGCAGGGATGCCGAGCCGGGGAATGGGCGGTGCTGTGTCAACAAGTTGAGAGATTTTCTCATCCAATGTGAGCCTAGAGACTAGGTCTTTGACCCTCTGGCTTATGGGTAGTGAGGTTTGGCAAAAAGGGTACAATTTTGTGGATGGGTTAGATGAGTCACAAGCAAATGGAGGTGGAGATGACTCAGCAAAGATGAAGAGAAAGGAAATAATAAGATGGAGGAAGAGGCCTATGAGAGAAAGATTTTGGAGCTTCATTTTATGAGGCTATTAGAAAAATGATGAAAATTTCTCCCTCAAAAGTATTTTTATAGAAGACGAGTCCAATATTTTAAAGAATCTCTTTCAAAAATCACACTAACGACAATGAATTACGTCAACAATATATATATATATATATATATATATATATATATATATATATATATATATCAAAAAATTGATGCATTTAATATTTTTATTAATTTTTTTATAAATATTGAAATATTACTATTTTTGCTATAATTTTATATAATTAATAAAATATTAAATCAATCAATAAATTAATTAATTGGGCCAAATTTTTAAATCAATTTGACTGATTTAGTTTAATTTATTTAATTATAATTATAATTAAAATATTATTAAAATAATTTTAAAAATAAAAAAATATTTTAAAATAAAACTAATTAAATCAATAAATAATTTAATTTTCAATTTAAATAGAATCAATTTTCAGAAACACTGCTTCAAACATACATCAAAGGGATTGCTAATATTTGAAGTGAGGCTCTACAGATCCAGCACCAAGATCACTGATGTCGACTGATGACTCAACTCTTCCTATGGGCTGACGTGGACTGATCACCTGTTTGGAGAATGACAAAAATTGCTGCCTTACTCAATGTATTGCTCCCACAATTTTTTCTAGCGCCTTGATGCGGATAAGCTAATTGATCCTTCTGCCAAGAAACAGTGCATTTAACTTTTCTCAACTGAGTCATTTCAGATTGTGGACACTGAATTCTTATCATGTCTAGTTTTACAATAAATATATATTATATTCCTTTAATATTTATTTTTTAAATTTTTAATATTATTTATCATACAATTATATGATTATATTTTTATACATCATATTATGATTTATTTATTTAATTATTATATTATTAGTTATTTGATATATTTAAGTTGTACTTTGTTACATAAATCAAACAAATAGGATATGAAATCAATATGGATACGACAACTAATACTGATACGATACGTTAGCAAATAATCTGTCCAATTAATTGAAATTAAATTGTTCATGCTTGGTAGTATAAAAAGCAAGATTATTATTTATTTATCTATCTTATTAGATTCAAATTTTTGAATTTAACACTGACTGCATATTTCATATTTCCAATGCTGTAATGGTAGCTAAGCATAATAATTCATGAACTGCTAAAGTTATTATTCTGTGATATCAAATAATGACAGAGACCGGATACTTATGTTGTTCCACTGATCAATAAATGAATCCCTTCATCATCGTCATTAGCTCTGCTGAGATACAAGGATTTAGTTCACATTCAATTACACCTGAACTCTATGCCAGGCATTTATACTCTGATTAAGAAATTTACCAAGAAATTAATATCTTAGTTTGATCTTGAAAAATGCATCTCTAATGAACTAATCACTCTTATTATCCATATCCATCAGTAATGTTGATTTCCTATAATCTCAACTTGGAAAAATAAGGATTCAACATATCATTTCAAATCCAAAAATATTGAAGCAAAGAAACAAACGAAGAATTTGTCTTACACAAAGACAAAACGAATCACCTCCCTTCCAGTGAACTTCATGCCATGAGTTTCATTGCCAATGAAGGCTACACATTATAGTCCATCCCACCATTGGTAGCCAGGCATGGCTAGTCAAGGGCTTGAAGGACTGTCATTAACTAGCTGGGAAATTTAAAGTCTTGAACTCTTTGGCTTTATGGTCAGTGTCGTTTTGCCATAAAGGTACACCTTTGTTAATGGGTTAGACGAGTCACTTGCAAAGGCAAGCGGAGTTCACTCAACCAACCAACCGAAGCTCAAGGAGTGAAGTAATGTTGAGGACTATGACAGAGTTTGAAGTTTGATCTTCACCTGTAGTACATATTCTTGAGAGCTGGAGTTACTGACTTAAGGTCACTAACAAATAGGTTCAAGTTGAGAGATAAAATAAGATTCAATTAAACACACAATACTATTTTTCTAGCAACTCGTGCGTTGTGTGTTACGACTATAATAATAAATTGTAAATAAATTTAATATTTATTTTATTAAATAATTAATTAATTGAATAATTAAAATTAATATAAAATAATAATAATTAAAAATTAATTGTTATTTTATAAAAAATTATTATCAAATAAATAAAATAATAAAATAAATTTATCAAACTTATAATAATGTTTTGAGAAAGTTATAACGAAAAAATTATTTAGTGATTTATACTTTCAATCTAAAGAAAATTTATTAAACTTGGATGAAGTAATTTATGATAATCAATCAAATAAATAATATTAAGTATTTATAATAAAAAAATTAATAGATAATTGCAAATTAACAAAGGATTATTTATTGGTCATATCTTCGATTTTGTGTGATATAATTATTAAAATAAAATTTATTAAACTTGATTGAAACATTTTATTACATTGTCGTTAACTTTCATAATTAATAGAATTAATTTAATTCATGACTTATGTTTAGAATTTTCTTTTTAAGTTTTTCTAATTTTCTATTTAGAATTTTTTTTATATAATTCCTACTTTTTGTTTAAAATTTTACGTTTTAGATTTCTTATTTTTTTTTATTTAGATTGTTTGTTTAATATGGCAATTAAATATTTTAACTTTTTACTTTAAATTTTTTTATGATAGTTTTCTATAAAATAATGATATGTAACTGTATTATAAATAATTATTTGATAAATGACAAGTAATGATCTAAAAATAACTCAAAGAGTGAAATTAATAATATATATATATATATATATATATATATATATATATATGATACGCCCATTTAATATACCATTTTATTTTTTATTATGTTTAACACAAACTTCTTGTTTAGATCTTTACCTTTATTTTAAGCCACAATCAAATTAATGTATATTATTAATTATAATTTCAGAATTAATGTATATAATATAATTATTTGTCGTTATTTTATATTATATCATAGAAAACTGTCATTTTAAAAAAATTTAAATAGAAAATTAGAAAAATTAATTTTTATATAAAAAAGACTTTCTAAATAAGAAATTAGAAATTTTAAATAGCAAAAATTATAAATAAAAAGTTAAGATCATATAACACAAAATTTCTGAATAGAAAATTAGAAAAATTTAAAAAATAAAAACTTTAAACTTCTAAATAGAAAATTAAAAAAAAATCTAAAAGTAATAATTTCAAATAAAAAGCTAGGATTTAAATTAATATATTGATTATTCAAAATTTTGAGTATATAAAGTTAATGTCAGTGTAATAGATTGCTAAAAATTACTTTGTTTAAATTTAATAAATTTTATGTTAAAACTATACTGCACAAAATTGAAATTACGAGTCAATACATAATTTTTTGTTATAATTATCTCACATATGTGTATATAATTTATAATTACTGATTAATTTATATTTAATTATGAAATATTTCATATTATTTGTTTGATTAATTATTATAAATTACTTCAGTCAAATTTAATAAATTTTCTCTTAAAATTGTGCTACATAAAATTGAATGTATGAATAGATAGACAATCTCCTTTATTACAACTAACTCTATACATAATTACAAATTTTAAGAAATTTATTTTATTATTGCATTTACTTGACAATATTTTTAATAAAATAATAATTAATCATTCAATTAATTATTTAATAAAAATAAATATTAAATTTATTTAAAATTTATTATTATAATCATTACATACAATGTGCATATTTATAACTAGTTTACATAATAAGACCAATCTTTCCATTTAATGTACCTTATATTTTCAGAAATACAAAGCATCTTTATGCACTTCAAATACATAATCTTCTTAGTGGTTACCTTACCCATGGTGTTTCTGGGTTCATAATAATGGTATCAATACCTAACCAGATCTGCCTATCAAACTATGATAGAAATGGGGTATTTGTCACCTCCTACAATCAAGAAATGCGTTCCTTCTTCCATTACCATCAAACCATGTTCATTAGCTCTACTGAAGTGCTCACAAGGGCTCAATTCAAATTCAATTTCAGCTCTTTCCCCTGCAGTTAGTATCACACTTTTGAATCCAATCAACTGTTTTCTTGGCCTCCCATTTCCATGTCTTGCCTGCCCCACAAAGAGCAACACCGGATGCTTGCCTGCCATTTCACCTTGGTTCTCCACTCCAACTCTGACTAACAACTTGCTTTCCTCGCAGAATTCTGTGCTCAACTCAGAAACCAATGTGGAATGAACTGAATCTGACTTGTCAATATTGTGGAGTTTTGAAGATTGATTTAGGTAGAGTTTGTTTTGGGAGACAGACTTAAGCTCATAAGAGTACTTTGAATAGCTGAGGCCATAACCAAACTCAAAGATATTCCTGCCACTGTAGAATCTGTATGTTCGGCCGGGGTACCCTGAAGAGGAATCAGGTCGCATCCTCATATCTGTCATTGGTACTTTGATGAATTCTTGAGGATACCAGGTCATTGGTAATCTCCCTCCTGCATATCAATATGTGGTTAACAATTAGATTGGAACCATAAATTTTCAAGAGCAATGACGCGCATTTATTGTACACAAGTCACAATCATAATTCTTCTTTTTTTAAGCAATGCCAATAAATTTACCTGGATTATGATCACCAAAGATTATTTCTGCAAGAGCTATCCCACCAGATTCACCCGGGTAACCAGCCCACAAAATGCTTCCTATGTTCTTATCATGCTTGGCAAAAGATATATCAACTGGTCCTCCACAGACAAGCACTAAAACGATTGGATGCTTTGAAGATTTTGCAACGTTGATTATGAGTTCTTGTTGCTTCCCTGGTAGAACCAAGTCTATGCGATCAAGATCCTCCCTCTCCTGAGTTTGATCCAATCCCATTATCAGCACCACACGATCCACCTCTTTTGCTATGCCAACTGCCTTATCAATGGAAGCTGAAGAGCATTGAACTGTATCACATCCTGGATGAAAAATAGTGTTTTTAATGTAGTATTTCAATGCTTGCAATGGTGTTATGGATTTGCAAGGAGGGCCTGCATAGTTTCCAAGTAGTGTCTCTGCAGCATTGGCATTAGGGCCAATTACAGCAAGGGACATGGCCTTGGATTTTGAAAATGGGAGAAGTCGTGCAGAGTTCTTCAAGAGAACAATGCCATCACGTGCAGCTTCAAGGGCTAACATCTGGTGCTCAAGTGAGCAGACTTGGTCGGGACCAATGTTACCAAAAGGCTGTTCCACTGGATTTCCATTGAACAATCCTAACCTCATTCTTACAGAGAAGAGGTTATGAAGGGCTCTGTCTATTGCAGATTCAGAAAGTTTTTTCTGCTCAACGGCTGCCTTGGTGTGTTTCTGCAAGTATGATCCACAGTTGACATCCATTCCTGCAGTTATGTTTTAAACAAGGTTGAAGATTGCTCAGTTCAAAGAATTTCCTGATAAAAGGTCTGATAACCGTGCACATGTCATGTAATCCACTTAATAAAAAGTGCAATGCTTCTGAATGATCAGATTTAACCAAGTGACTTTTTAGTTCTCGTAGAGCACTGAGCTTCATTGCCACGTCCACATAGAATTCTCTTGGAGCCTCTAGCAAACATGTAAGTTGGAAGTATAATACTTGATGCTGTCAAATGATTTGTCAACTCATATTATTGATCCATTCATGGAACCATTTCTTATTATTGTCGAAGTCTTCATGACAATGCAATGATATGAGTTTCTCATGTCAATTTTCGGTATAACTAGAAGTGCTCATTCTTAGAACTGAACATGGATTGAAATTTAAAAAAAAAAAAAAACAAGATTCACTTTATACCTCCATTATAAATAAGTACTATAACTAAGTTTAATTGACCCTTATTCTGCAAAGTTACGAAACAATTATTTAATGCAGGCTCAATGTAATATACACATCAGGAGTATGAGTCATAGATATACACCCCAAATTCAATCCGTTTCAAAGGGGAGCAAATGAAAAAGAGGACCAGTTCCAGAATGGGGATGGGCCTTTGCATTCATGCCAAAAATCTTAGTCATGACTCATGAATCTAGACACTCATACCCATGAGCACCTAATTAAATTTAGTGTATTCCACAGAGACAGAAAAATAAACATACAAAAAAAAATTTAAAAAAAAAAGAAACATTAGTCCACTCAGATAGCTGCTGTGGTAGAGTTGCAAATTACAATAATATTTTGGTGAAAAACCATGGGCTATGTATGATGCATGGACCCCTAAGATCATAATAGTCCAAATATGAAAGTCATGAATTGGAAACAAAGTGAACAACTATAAGGATTAAAGATATATGGCCTAGGCAGCTAAAAAAACACAAGCACATGTTCCCTTTATGATATTAGACAAAAAAATTCAAAAGATAGGTCCCATACCCGCTTTAAGCACATCAGCTACAGCATCTTCTGGTGACTTAGCATATCCTTGATCATCAAAAATAATGGAGACCGCATCACAGTCAGATGTAATGTACCTAAATATTATTGTAATATTATGATAATCAAAATAAAGCCACTAATAATTGCAGCCAAATTGAGCACTTCAAACATTGGCTAAAAATACCCTTCACAACAATATTAATTGCAGTGTAAAATGAAGCACTTTTAATACCCATGAAAACCCCATTGCTCTCTCGCTGTCTTAGTGAGGAGATCGAAATTAGCACAACTTGGCACTCCATTAACTCTGTTGTAAGCGCACATTAACCCACTGGCTTTCCCTTGTTGAACACAACTCTGGAATGGTGGCTGAAATGTGTCTGCCAAATCTTGCTTAGTCACCTGATTTTAAAAAAATGAAAACAAATAAACACATCATAAGATACAAAAACAATTAATTGTTATATTTCCACCACTGTATTACACCATGACTGTTGACAGCATGATCCAACAGTTATGCACAATTGGCACAAAGCAATATACAACCTAATTATCATCCCCATGATATCAGAATCCAGAACATACAAACAGGCAGAATCCCACAAACAGAGACACCTAACTACGTAAAGCTGCATCTTTGAACTAAAATGAGCCCTGAGTAACCAAAAGAGGCAAAAGAAAAAAAAAAAAAAAGGGACGCACAAAATGAACTAAAATGAGCCCTGATTATCATTCCGATGACATAAGAAAGCAGAACATACAAAAGAAGCAATCCCAATTCCCACTCACACAAACAGACACCTAACTACATAAAATTTGCATCTTTGAAAAGTTAAAAACTTACATGAGCATCAAACACAAAGCGATTAACACCCTTCCAATTGTCCAAATCATAAGCAGTAAAATGCTTACAACAAGCTGAAGCTTGAAGATGCCCATTAAGCTTCCCACCTTGAAAAGAATCACCTTGTACGCCTCTAACATATGAAACTGCATATTTCCCTGTCACCAAAGGATCCTCCCCAGGCGTTTCTTGGCCTCTCCCCCATCTTGGGTCCCTAAATATGTTAATATTTGGTGCCCAAAATGTCATTCCTGTAGCTTCCCCTGCATTGTACACTGCTCTTGCCTCTCTTCCTATCATCTCACCTATGCGATACCATTGGTATGCATCGAAAGAGGCAGCTGTCAGGATGACCTGAGGGAAGCTAGTGGCTGCCCTTATGGTGCCTTGGAAATGAATACCTCGTCCCACATTGGCCAACCCATGCAATGACTCGGACCACCACTCGTAAGATGGGATACCGAGTCGTGGAATCGGTGGGGCTGAGCTGACGAGTTGAGAGATTTTCTCGTCTAATGTGAGCCTACAAACAAGGTCCTTCACTCTCTGGCCGATGGGTATTGTTGTTTTGCAGAAGATATAGGAACTTGTTGATGGATTTGATGGATCACATGAGAATGGAGGTTGAGCTGAGTCAACTCGGATGGTGAGTAGAGTGAAGATAGTCAAGTAGTGGAGCTTTTGTGGTCTCATTTTGTTAATGAGATCAATGTAGAAAGCGAAGAGAGCATAAAGCTGGACAATGTGGAGCCATGGACGTAAAGGTTACTGACTACTATTTTTTTTTTTTTTTTGCCCCCAACACAGTAAGAGATAGTGTTACAGCCTACCTATCTCTCCATAACCAGTGACTTTTAGAATGTTTTTAGGCGATCTACTGACAGTTTCTTTATATATAGTTATATAATATAATAAATAATTTACATATTATGTAAAAAAAAAGTTTTATGTATCTTTTATTTTAATATATAATTTTCTATAATTATAAAATAAATTGAACAAGTTATGTGTAATATAAAAAATTTAGTGTATTCTCTATTTTAATATGTAATTTATAATATAAAAAGTAGATATAAATATTAATAAAATTATTTAATAAGGCTTTTTTTTTTGTCAAACCACTAGTTATCTTTACACTTTTATGTATGAAACTAATATGAATTCAAGTTGGATAATATCACTAGAAGTGAAACTCTCTTTATCAAGTCCTAACGCAATTGTGCATTCAGACTCAAAACCTAAAATATCTAATTAATCTAAAACAATCTGTTACAAGTTCATCTATACATTTGGTAGTTAATAAAACATTTTAATTATAGTGTTTAAAGTCATAATATAGAAAGATACACATAAATATTATTTGATTAATTGATATGAGAAGTTATATAGATTTTTCTATAAACATATTTAAAATTTGAATAATTCATTTCAAACTTATAAAAACATTAGAGAATTAAATAATAACAATTTACTATCCAATAGAATGTTATTCTTATTGATTGATTTTGTCAAATATTTTATCAACTCAATTTATTATTTTAAATTTAATTATTTAGTTTGATTTAGAATTTATTATATCTATTTTATAATATTTTTAATTAATAAAAATATTTAGAAAAATATAATGGTTAAAAGCATTTTAGAAATGATCTTCTCTAGACTTAATAAATTTATAAAAAAAATAATAATAATCTAATCAATTTAAGTTTAAAATAATAAGAAAAAACACTTTTTTAATACTATCTGAGCAAACATCATTGATATTTGAGTATCATTGATTGGTGCTTTCTCTTGAAATGACAGAATTCACATGCTTTATGATTATCGTTTTGGATAAGAATGAAGATGCTCCTAAGTCTTTCTTTTGGCTACTTTGGCCTAATTGATTCTACACTTTTATTGGCTATTTTGAGAGGAGGAATAAAGATCATCCATTAATAAAAACTAAGATATCATTGGCTAAACTTTCTTTTATATAAGTTTCAAGCTTAATCTCATCAATATAATCTTTTTTTAATACTAAAATTTTTTGTCTTAAAAAATCAAGCCGTGACGAAAGGATTTACATCTTGCGCTATTGCCTATGGCAATATGATTAGCTAACAGATATTAAAAGCGTGTTTCTTTTTTCTACCAATATATATATATATCATTAATATAATAGGAGTACATTACAAAAATGGGAAGTAATCACCCCTATTTCTAACAAAAACTTGGCAGCAATAGGACTACTAAAAATCAATCTTAAAGTAGAAATGAGTACAATTCACTTCAAATCAAAGATTTATAAATCTTTAGATTCACATTAAAGTTTTAAAGATTTAGAAAATAAAAAAAAATCATATTGTCTTAGAATTTTCCATTCAGCTTGGTTCGATTTCATGTAATTTGAAATGGTTTAGTTTAATTTTGTATTCTTTTAAAATTATTAAGTTTTATTTGATATTGATTTGGGTATTTAATTATTTTAATTTATTAAAATTAAATTTCTTATTTTAATTTTTAATGTCTAAAATAAATAAATTTTTTATTTTTCACCTTTATTCTTTTGAGAATCAAAATAAATAAGTGATCATTTAATAAAAATAACTAATAACTTTTATATTAAATGTTAAATTAAAATTATTACTAATATTTATTACTAATTTACTTATAATAATAAATAAGTATTATAGTTATTAATAATTGTTTATTATTATGAGTAATAATTATTAAAAGTATATACTATAATAATTATTAATAGTATATATTTTTATATTTAAATTTCTCACTTGTAATTATTTAAAGTAATTTCATAAGAAATTAACTAATAACTCGCATATTAATAATTAAAAAGTATTATTAATATTACTTCTGATTTATATTAATAAATAATTTAATTATTAGCTATTACGAGTACTAATTGTTAATAATATATAGTAATTGAGTAGGTTAACTAGTAAATCTAATAATTAAAATACTTATTTAGTATGTAAAAGCTTCGTATGTCGTGTGAATTTTTTTTTGACATTAAAATTTGATTATAATATAAATGAGTTTTAGTTTAATGATATTAGAATATATTTAAAATTTTGAGAATATAGATATAAACTCAAAATTCAATTATTGTATAAAAATACATAATAATCAAGATAAATATTTACTATGATTGTGTTATATAAATTCTTAGTTTAAACATGTTTATGATTATTATGTTTGTTATTCACTTTAGTTCAAACACTAAACTTTCATTATTATCACAATAAATATTTTATATCAAAATGTTTATAATAAAATTTTATTATTATCTTTGATAGAATACTTGTGCTACTATAATACAATAACTAAATAACTTTCTTTAATATAGTTTATAAAGTATATAAAATGTGATATAAATTATCACATAAAAATCTTGAATTCTTATAATTTTTGTGGCTAAATCTCTTATAAAAATATTGTATGAATAATTTTATTAAATAAGATTAAAATTAGTGAATTTATTAATATAAAAAAATTCCATTATATTATAATTCAATAGAAAGTAAAATGCTTATCAAAAACTAATGTATATTACAATCCTATTAAATTCTACTTATAATTATTTTTAGTTAAAATTTATTATTAAATAAATATTTTAATAGAAATTAAATATTTATAATTATACTAAGAACTAATGATAACTATAAATATTTATGACATATTATATTTGCTAATAATATATATATATTAATTAAATTTAGATAGAATAAATTAAAATATATAAAAAAGAAAATGAAAGAAAAAAGAGATATTTGTTTTAGTATATATCAATTATATCTTATATTAAATGTATAAAATAAACAATCAATAATTACAAATATGATTATTAAGAGAAACTACTCGCCACTGTTATAGAAATAATAATACATGGTAAGATAATAATTTTGATAATTAAAAGATATATGGCATTGATAGATAAAATTTAAAATGAAAGATATAAAAATTAAAAATATCACATCAATTGTAATTATTAATATATAGAGAGAGGGTTGATGTGTTGTAATTATATTAAAAATTAGTAATAATTATACAAAGTATAGATAATATAAATTTATATAAAAAATCATTTTAACTGATAATTAATATATAACTAACAAAATTTTGAAAAAAATGAAAAAGCAAATTAAAATGGTAATAATATAATTGTAGTTATTAAATTATATTTGACTGAAATATTAAAATTATTGTAAAATTAGTGATAATTGTAGTAAAGTTCAATAAAGTATGTAAAAAATTATATTAAATGATAATCAATAATATCTATATATAATGCATAAATTGCATCAATATAAATAAAAAATAAAATCATAATTTTTGAAAAAATAAGAGAAATTAGATGGCAATGTATATAATTTAATATTTATAAATTGTAAAGATAAAAAAAGAAGAAAATATAAAAATAAGTAAGTGACATTGATGGCACTGTTATGGAACAGTGTCATCAGATTTAAAAGCCAGAGAATAAAAAGTCAATAGAATCAGATGCCATGTTAAAAAAAAAAAAAATCAGTGGCACTGTTAACAGTGCCATCTGGTTCAACTTTACTTTATCTAATAATGTGTGTATATATATATATATATATATAATTTTAGGATTATATATTAATCTAAAATATGTATATATTATATATTTATATATTTATATATTATGTAATATAATTATTTTTATAATTATAAAGTTATATTTTTATTAATTTTATGAATTCAAAATAAATAATTTATGTTATAATATACTCTATAATATTTTAAAATAATAGTTTATATGAATATAATAAATTAAAATAATTATAATTACGAAATTTTTTAAAAAATTAGGATTGAATCATCAAACTAAATTGAATCGAAAATAAATAATATAGAATAATCAAATCGAATAGAACTGATTTTTAATTCAATTCAATTCAATTTCGATTATTTATAGTATCTGGTCTGATTCTGGTCTTCTAATTTTGAAGGACTAAATCTTCAATTTTGATTTCAGAATTTTTCAAAATTTTGAACCAAATCAAATCGAATCGAGTTCACCCTAATTATGGCATTTAAAATATGGTTCAAAATAAATCTCATTCTTGGATCCCTTATTGCTTGATAGCCCAAAGCACTTGGACTTCGATATTTCGCCAGTTCAAGTGGTCCATATTTGACTCTGTCTCACATTCTAGGCCCAAGCCCCACTTCATTAGATCTCTACTCGACACCTGATGCTCTTGGCACGGCATCTGGCCCTTCTTGTTCATTCAATGCTAACTGACCAGATAGTCAAAGTCTCATTATTATTTTAACAATGACCCAATCAAGTCGTGCTACTTGTCTCTCATTTAATCACTAATCCTAGTAAACTAACTTATCCTATTCTTATATGCTATGGAATGTCGGTGATTAATGTGAGCAAGTAATCTCTTGATTTTTTACACATATATTAATTGTTGTTGTTTATTGTTTATTGTTGATTATTATAATTTGTTACTGATTGTTGGTGATTATTCAATGTTATTTATACCTATAAATATAAATTTTAAATAAATAAATAAAAATTAAAAATATATTTATCTTTTTATTTATAAAAAATATAATTTATTGATAAAAAGTTTCAAAACCATATTTTTTGAAAATAGAAATTATTAGTAAATAATATATTCATTCCGTTTCACAATATCTATCATTTTATTAAAAAAATTATTTCAATATAATTGTCATTTTATATTGTCAATATAACATTAATTGTTTATTTTTTAAGTTTACTTTTATCATCATTTTTTCTCTTTTTTATGATTAAATATTTTTATTAGTGTTAATATAGAGTTTTAGTTTAAAATAATTAAAGATATATTAATCAATATTAATTAAAATTATTTTTAATTAATTATTTTCTTAATTTAAGTGTATAATCTTAAAAATATAAATATTGTGAAATAGAAGAGTATTATTTGTTTTCCATTTAATCTCTAATACTAATAAATTAACTTATGCTATCATCACTACTGTGGAATGTCGGTGATTAATGTGAGCAAGTAATC
>CATIWR010067965.1:0-19046 GCA_949677035.1 Omphalea diandra | reverse complement strand
AATTTAAAATTTATTATAAAATATTTAACACTCCTTATTTTAAAAAAAAAAAAAAAAAAAAAAAAAAAAAAAAAGATAAAGCTGCATTTCATCTTAGAACTGCAAATTCTTGAAATGTATAGTCTGCTTTGGTATTTTTATGTTTGTTGTTTTAGTTGTCTATTTGGGCAGCTTGTATTCCTTCTTTACTGAATTGCTTTGGTTTGTTAGCCAAAAGTTTGCAGGATTCGTTTTGTTTATGATGCTATAAGCCTATGTCCGTGGGTACCCTAGACATTGCTAGTGTTTGCAGCCAATGTTCCAATGGAATTTCAAGTAATAATTCCTCTTAGCACGAGCCATGATAGATTTTGAATTTTGGTAGCTCAAGCACAAGTTATAGAAGTCATACATGTGATCCTAGTACTATAGCAATAACCTATGTTACACATAAATGGAAACGCGAAAACATAGAAATGACATAAGGAAACATTTTTTAAAAATTTATAAAAGAAAATGTGGAAGAATGTGAAAAATAAGGAAATGCAGAAACGTTTCCGAAACAGAATATGATTCATACGACTCAATTCGTACTAACATAAATGAAACAAAGATGGCATTTATATTTTGTACTCAAAACATTAATATGATTCGTGTGACTACATTTGTTTTTCTAAAGTTGGCTTTCTTCTTGTTTGCTACAAATTTCTGAGAACATTTTCTTGCCTGTTTTCACTATGCTGTCTCAATTGATACTCTGATGGGCACCCTTCAGTGCCAATAATGCAGCTCCATAGGCGGCCTCTGTGTGCATTGCTCGTCTCACAGGCAAACTGAGTACCCTTTCTCGTATTTTTGTCCATTTCTCATTTTTTGCACCGCCTCCTGCTGTAAACACTTCTTCAACCAGTGTTGCTCCCATATCTTTCAATAAGCTATACGCCTTTGCCTGAAATTGCATGCTTCGTCTATGTCATAAATGGTGCAAGAAATGTTTGGACATGGGAAGTAAATCTCAATACCTCAATACGTGCAATGGATTCTAAAAGACCATGTAAGTATTCAGCATCACTTTCTGGTCGTGGATGTAACCTGCATAAGAATAAAGTGTACTAAGATATCAGCCAAACTGCAGATTTTATTTTATTATTTATTTATTTATTTTTTGTGTGGGATACACTGTTTCTGTCCATGCACATTATGTTTAGATGGAGAAAGTTCGTTTTGAAGAACCTTATCATAATGGTGAAACTGTCTTCAGTTTTCATTATACTGATCTCTAAAACTCAAAATGATGGAATCAAAAGATGAAAAAACATTTCAAAAACAAATCTGAATCAACCCCTCATCCAAATTTCACCAAAGCGTGAAATGACCTCAGAAATTCCCATCTCTGGATGGCACATGACCGACCGTTTTAATTTTGCATCCTCATTCATATTTAAGACCTCTCATCTTGTCATTATGCATATATAATAATACAACATCATGAACCCTTCTAAACATATATTTAGTTTGAGAGCATTGTGCACTAAGCATCCCGGATGGATTTCCAGAAAATTATTATAACATTGACACCTGTACAGGAAAATCACAATGATACATAGTCACGTGCAGAATACAAGAATATGGTTGTTAGATTGGACAAGATCTATTATATCACTTCTTAACTCCAAAAATGAAATAAAAAAATTGAATACCTGGGAGCCAGATTTGGGTCTGCCACAGGAAATCTCTCACCAACTGCTTTTAGAGGATAGTAGTCTAGTGGAGAAGCTTCCATGGGATTTATCTTTTCACTCAAT
This sequence comes from Omphalea diandra, assembly GCA_949677035.1. Classification (NCBI taxonomy): domain Eukaryota; kingdom Viridiplantae; phylum Streptophyta; class Magnoliopsida; order Malpighiales; family Euphorbiaceae; genus Omphalea; species Omphalea diandra. Next base: position 17,262 of record CATIWR010067965.1, on the reverse strand, counting down.
TTATCCAATTGCTCATCCGTAAAAAGTTGTCTGAGAACGGCTCCACCAGTATTTGAAGCACCTCCAACTAGCCAATTATCATCAAGGCGATGGCTATACACACCAAACCGTGCATCTTCAATCCTTTTAGTGCTTAGTAGCTTAATAGCAAGTGTAGAGCCCAAAGAAGTGACCTAGACACAAGCACTGTTAATATATTTTGTTAAAAAAAAATCCAAAAATATGCAGCTGTATCTAAACTTAAAACAAATCATCGATCAGATGACAATCTTCACTTGAACTATTATAGTTCTCTGAAGAATTTTCATGCTATTTTTTAAGGTTTACGTAATAATAGTTATCATGTATATACGAATGGCAAGCACCAATACCACCCTATATAAAAGATTGCAAACGGTAATGCACTAGATTTTTCACAAAAGTAAAATAAGAAAACAAAGCTCTTACGGCTTTCCCAGGTTGTGTTGCACGTGCTGCTAGAAAGGCAGCTATACTATCAGTTGTTCCTGTACAGACAACACAATCTTTGGGAAATCCTGCAGGGACACATTTATAAACTATCAAATAACAGTGCCCAACAACCTAAAGACAGTAACTGATAGATTGCAAATTCAAGCTGAAGTTTGGCCATATTTGAACAGTTTTGAGGTGCAGTAGCAGAGAATATGCAAAATCACAAGAAAAGTTTCCTGAGAATCATTGTTTTCAAAGGAAACAAGCATAAAACTCAAAAATACCACAAGTTTAAATTGCCTATCTTGAGGCAACAGTAAGATTAGTTAAAATAAACAATTTTGCAGGTTGTGAGGTCAGTGGAAGCACAACCTGTGAGTCATGAGAAGGCATTCTTCAATGATCGGTTAATGAAAACTTTATCTAAGTCTATGGAAGCTATCATTCTCCCAAACAACGTTATGTATTGGGACTACTACTGTCAATGATCATCAAAACAAGAAATTTAATTTAATTTTCAAGATTTAGCAGAAGCTTTTCATTCTATTTTCTGTTAAACAGAAATGAGATGAAGAAAGCCATTCGTACTGTTGGCTCTTGAAATGTGCCAACAATATCAAGGAGAATGCCAGCAAAGATTTAAGTTCCATGAATTTGGGAATGCCAACTAAAGGTTGAATGAATATCACTAGGGAGATTTGAAGGTTCAAGCTCCATTCAAAATGCCAGCTCAAGTGATAGCAAATCTCATGTGGCATTCAAAGTCACATTAGTAACTAAAATGAAGGAATATTATTTACATAATATCTCATAAATGATAAACATTCCACCAAATTTTTGTTTCCTCAATTAAAAATTTCAAAACTTCACCAAATTGCTCATTGATTCCAATTGACGTGACAAGTGCAATAAAGAATAACAAAACTGATGTATACCCTTAAGCACTGGGGTACATACCAAATCGGGTTCTAATATCCTCTTTTAAACAACCAATTGAAGTTCCTGGGGCTTGAACAGAAGGCAAAAGCTGTGCATATGGCTGAGAAAGCAACCATTGTGGATAGGAATCCACTTCAGGATCATAACCAACCTGCAACACACAAAATGCGAGTTATCCAACACAGATGATTAATTAAAGCTCTAAAAGCAAATCCCCAATTCAAAAAGTTAGTGGCTAGCACCTTTAGAGCATTATTATAATCAGAAACTCCAAGTTTTCCATGAAGTAGCCACAAAAGCCAATCAGCCTGGTGCAACAATAGTGCTGATTTGTTATTGGAACCCTCAGTGTTCCACCATGAGACAAGCTTGCACAGGGTAGACGATCCAGAGCAAACAGTATGGTTTTCAGGAGCAATTAATTTTACCATTGGCAATGCATCCAGACAACTCTCATTGTAAAGGAATGGTCTCCATAATGGTTCTCCTGTAGCACTGTTCCAAAAAATTCAGATGCCTAACTTAAAATGTGGCTATAACTTGAAAATGCGACTAGTGAAATCAAGTCTAACCAAAAAACGATTCATGAACAGCTACCTGTCTACAATGATAGTAGTGGCAGAAGTACCATCAATAGAAATAGAAGCAACAAGTGGGCATAGATGAACTGGAACATCTTCTAGTAGTGAGAAAAGTGTTATTTTCCAAGACCGCACCCAATCCATTGTTTCTTCACTCTTTCTAAACTACATAAACAAGATTCTCAAACCAATTTGTCAACTTAATTTTCTGGGAATTAGATTATGGAGTTGCCTCAGTCATGGACAAGTTGAAAGAAGAAAGACTGAGGTGCTATGAGGATGTGAGTCGTAACCCTCTAAATGCACTAGTTAGAAAAGCAGAACACATTAGCATAGACATAGATAAGAAGGAGAGAGGTAGACCAAAGCTCACATAAAATAATTCAAAATGATTTAGAGCTCATATCTTTTCGAAGATGTGGCCTAAGATCGCTCTGAATGGAAAAAGTGAATCCATATAGCCAATCCTAATTAATTTGGAATTAAGACTTAATTAAGTTGAGTTGCAGATATATATAAATATAAATACGCAATTACTTTCACATTGGATTAAGTAAATCTCACGCAAACAGAGACACAATGAGAACTAAAAAGATATCATTTGTTGGCTCAATGGCATCAAAATTGTCTCTAGAGGTATGAAGTCACAAATTAAAACCTCTAATTAGTGCCGAATCAACCCAAAAAAAGAAAAAAAAATTCAGTTTGGAAAGCAAGGAATAAGATTCGTGCTAAAAAATTATGATAGATCATACAATTTCCAGAAGATAAACCCTAGCAATTGAGAATATTCTAAAACTGAATATTATTTCCTGAAAAGAATCGCTCTTTATGAGTTCTTGATGATTCTCAACAGATACATTTAGCATGTTTTCCTGAAAAGAATCTCTCTTTATGAAATTTTTTATGATTCTGAACAGATATATTCCATTTCTTAGCTTTTCAAATCTTTACTGCTAAATAATTCTCATAATCACAACTTCCAAGAGATCAAATTGCAATTAAAGTTCCAATGGAGAACCTTTAACAGTGCTAAAATCCATATACAAGAAGAATTTCAAACACTGCATTTTGTTGTAATAAGTAACAGGTTCATTTACCATATGAAGAGGGTATTCTTTCTTCCCTTGAGAATGGATAGTCCCTTGTTTGTCAATAAGAGCATATCTGGCACCAGATGTTCCAAAGTCCATTCCAAGATAAAGCCGCTCTCCAGCTTCTCCGGAATCTTTATTGTTAGCAAAAGCCATTAATGGTCGTTCTCTTTGTTTGCTTCTTGTGCTGTTGTGTAAATTACAGTACCCTGAAATGGTGGAATCATGTCAATCAATATCAGTGAAGCTGATATTAGTGTTACCTTCAAGAAATGCACATTTTTATATCAAGAGAAAGCAAGCAAGCTAAAGCATTTGTCAGTACGCATTAGAAGAAATAGACAATACCAAGTTTTGGAGACGGTGGGTAGAGAAATGGGCAGAAGAAGAAAGGGGGGTGGTGGACTGAGGCAGCCATGATGATGGTGGTGCTGCCTTCTATCTTCTTCTCTCCACGGATAAGGGCCTTCTTCGTGATGCATTTGGCTACTTAATGAATCGATAAGAAAACAAGTCAAGGCAGAGACTGGGAAGTGTTGCGACATGAAGTCGAGGTAGAGACTGGAGAGTGTTACGAGATAAGGCAGGTCAACTCTTCTTCAGTTAGGCCGAAACCAGCCCAATCTGAACATTCGTCCCTAGCGTGATCCAATCCGCAGCAGGCATCTTATACACCAAGCAAATAATGCAATAAACGCAGAGTATAATCATTTATAATTACTTATTGAATTTGTTATTATTATTTATTATTAGTTTAATGTGTATGAAGCGTACCATTTGCCTATTATTGAGGGCTGCTATCAACAATTTTTTTATTATTACCTTATTTAATTGCTTAATTTTTTATTTTTCTGACTACTAACAAATCTTGTTAGATCTATAAAAGAGCCAAATAATTTTTTTACAAAAAGATTTAAATAAAATATAATATATGTCACCAAGATATATATATATATATATATATATATATATATATATATATATGGCACTAAGAGAATAATGCTAACACTACTTTTATTATTGCATTCTTTTAGAGGGAGATTTTTTTTTTTTTGGTATTTATAAAAAATTATTGTCAAATCAACTCATGCTTTAATTGAAATAAAATCTCTTCTTGAGCATTCTTAAAAATGCATCATTCATTTTAATTTAATGTATTTAAAATATTTAATATTAGTCAATAGTTTGTATTTTACGTGGTTATAATTTAATATATTATTTAAAATATATTTACAAATATTAATAAAATAAAAATATATAATTAAGCAAATAATATTATTTTCAAAATAGATAATATATAAAAACTATTTTTTAGCCTTGAATTTTTTGGTTGCCTATTTTATAATTTTAATAATTATTTATTTTTATTAATAATTATTTTTTAATTAATCAATTTATATGAAAATTCTAATCAATTATACATCAAATAGTTAATTTGATAAATATTAAATTTTTACTCAAATAGGTAGTTTCTAACAAATGGTAATCACTCATTTTAAAATGAATATGATACTAGAATTAATTATATATATTGATTAATTCATAGGTGTGAGCCCATGCTAAAACCTAAAATTTTAAACACAATAAAAATCTCTCTTCTTATCTTTTTTTGCTTTTTTTAGTTTTTAGGTATTTTTATCTTGTTTTTCCTTGATTACTATTTATTTGGATTAATTACTAAAAATATCCTGTGATTTTTCATACTTAATTAACTTATCTTTAAGTTTTTAGGCTCACATTAAATAATATTTTCGTTTGATATGTTATATTAAAAAGTCATTGAGAATTTTTCTCTATTAATAAAAAGATGCAATCTTTTTTAAAAGACAGAAATAACCCCCTTTTCATGCTCTCTTCTTGTTAAACTTTCATTCTCCTCCTCATGTTCATGCCAAGTTTAATTGTCAACTGAATAGAAAAAAACAGACAATTAAGAAAAAAAAAAAACCAAATTCACAACACGAAATTGAAGAACAAAACCAAAATCACAATTTCTCATCAATCAAACAAAAAATTATCTTAGTTTCTAAATCATCACCCAAACAACTGAATAGCCATTTCCCATTATCCTATCGAAATTCCACGGGAAAGCTCATGGAAATTTGATTTTTTTTTTTTTTCTGCAAAAGGAAAAGCTGAACTGCTCAAAAAGGACAAAAGAGAAATATTAGACCCTCCTCCTTAACCAGGGCACAGCAACAGCATCCACCACTTCGAATGAAATCCAGAACTGCAGACACCACTTAGTCAAAGGTTAGCGAAGAATTAGCAAGCACATCTGCCGCCTTATTTGCTTGATCGTAAACATGTATCAAAGTAACTTCCCACTCTTGGTGAAGGTCTAAGGGTGCAATCCTGCGGTTTCATCAGCCAGTCACCTCAAAAGCAACTTTCCTGTAACTCAACATTCCAGTTTGGAAGCTCTTGAAGTATAAGAACCTGGAAACCTATCGTCCTAATGAATCACGGATTATCCCACCACCTCCTGTCCTTCCAGGGTTTCCTTTAGAGACGCCATCCATGTTAACCTTGACCTGATCCTCACAGGAAGGAATCCATCCAACGAGTAGAATTTCTAATCAGGAGCAAAAATTTAAGGCTTAAAGATCAAATGTATCTTTTATTATTTAAAATGATTCAATCAAGGATAAAATTAATTTTTAGATTATTCAAGACATAATTATTAGCTTAGATCTATTTGAAAATAAATCTCAGCTGCAACTACAAAAGATATATTAAGTTTTAGATTAAATACTGAGATAATAGTTCACTTATAAATATAAAAATTTTACATATCCTTCATTTAAATATGTATATTTATATAAAAATACCACTTTTTTACGTGTTGAGTTGAAAATGTTATGTATTGTCCATCACAATATGTAAATTTATATAAATTTCACCTTATTATATAATCTTTTTAATATCCATATATAATTTATTTTATACATACATGATGCAGATGGTCATGGATTGCTGGTAAAATTCCAGGAAGATCAGCAAATGATGTGAAGAATTTCTGGAACACTCATATGTGCAAGAAAAAGGCAAAGGCCATTTCTGGCAAGAATACTCATCCTATGGAAGCATATGCAACATCAACACCAAAAATAACCAACATGATCAATGTCATAAAGCCACGACCTCGGAAATTCTTCAAAAATGTGGAAACCCCATCTCCTGATATTGATTAAGAATATGAAAAAATTTTGCCTGCACCAATAAGTAATGTAACGTTTAGTAGAAACGGCCATATAGATGCATGTGAAGATAATAATAATTTTTGTTTGCCACTGGATAATGAAGTTATTATGTGGTGGCAAAACTTTTTACATGATGATGGTAAGGAAGGCCATGAAAATAATCAAGCATTCTGGGAAAGAGAAGAGCTCAAGGAAGCAACATAAAGGGAAAACGGTGGAGTTTTCAGTAAGTGGTGAGATGTGCTTAAAAGAGAAATAAACCGTGTCGTTTTGTATTGTTTCTTCATTCCATTGTTCAGCTCAGTTGTGGTTACGATGCTTCAACTGGTCTAGAGTTGAAGATGGCGGGAAGTAACTAATTTATTGGGAATTGCAAGAGTGGTTATTAGTTTGTTAGAAAAGTTGTTATAGTTGTGACAGATCAGCATTTTCTGTTATTAATTCTTTGTATATAAAAACATCAAAATTAGATGAATAAAGTTACGTTTTCTCATTCTAGTTTTCTTCTCATTTTCATTTTATAAAATGGTATCAAAGGTCTAGAAAGATCTAGGGTTTGCGAGATTCATTTCTTCTCTTTTCATTGTCATTTTCAATTGCTCTCTTTGTTTTCAAAGTTTCTTTTGCCTCATCAGTGGCGGATTTGTCAATCAATACTTCGAATAATGCTTTTGTTGGCACTGGATCTACTTCAATTAGTCCTCTTAAAGATCCTATTTCACCATATTTTCTTCATCATGCGGATAATCATAGTTTAATGATTTTGACTCCGAAACTTACTTCAATGAACTTCACTTCTTGGAGAAAGTCCTTTTTACAAGTTATTTCAATCAATAACAAGCAAAGTTTTCTTGATGGTTCAATACCAAAGCCGGCTGCAGAAAATGTTATGTATTTTCCATGGATAAGATGCAACAATTTGCTAATGGCGTGGATCCTGAGATATGTTTCACCATCGATAGCATCCACCATATTTTACATGAAGGAAGCTTCTAAGATTTGGGAGAAATTGAATCTGAGGTTTTGTCATCCAAATGATTCACGAATTTGTCATTTGCAGCAGCTTCTCCGCAACATTTCTCAAGGTACTAAGTTGATGCCTAGTTTACTGAGCTTAATGCAGTTTGGGACGAGCTAAGGAATTTGAGGCCACTTCCACATTGCTCATGTGGTAAGTGTAGCCTAACTTGTTTTCAATAATTCATTGATCAACAATAGAAATATGATATATTCAAGTTCCTTAATGGTCTAAATAAGAACTATCAGGCCTTAAGGTCTCAGGTCATTTTAATTTTCCCTTTTAGACCAAGCATATAATATGGTTATTCATGAAGAAAACTAGAAATCCTTGCTTACTCAATTCTAAAATTTTAATGAGTCTATTGCAATGGTTGTTAAGAAGACAAAAAAGGATGATTTGTTTTGTACTTATTGTATAAAGTATAGGCATCTTCAAGAGCAATGCTATAAGTTGAATGGTTTTCCACCAGGCTTCAAGTTTAAGAACAAGCAGGGTGGTACTGTTAGGTGAGCGAGTAAAAGTCACCTCTAATCAAAGCTATGCTAAGTCTACTGTTTTGGAACCTGCAATAGTGATGCCCCAATTGACTTTGACAAAGGATCAAATTCAAAAGCTCATGAACATGTTGAATAAGTAAGACAAAACAGATAATGACGACTCATTTATACCACATATCAGTAATGTGGTAGGTATAAAGTCTTCTATTCCTACTGCCAATGCCAACTTATTGAAAAATTTGTTGCAATCCAACTCTCATGTGGAATTGTGGATATTTGACACTAATGCCATAGACCATATAGCTTATTCATTCGCACAATTTTCCTCTTATGTTGATGTTAATAATTGTTTTGTTAATCTTCATAATGGTGTGAGGGTTAAAGCGTCACACATTAGCACTGTTGTTCTTACTCCAACTATTACTTTGCCCAATGTCTTTTGTGTTCCTTCCTTCACTTTTAATCTCATCTCAGTTAGTAAACTGACTTTTAATAAACAACTTTATCTCATTTTTCTTCACAATTATTGCCTTATCTAGGTCTCGTCCTTTTGGAAGACGATTGGACTGGCTAAAGTTTCTTAAAGGCTTTATCTTCTACAATTAGGTAGTTTTGTTAGAAAGTCTACTGTCCATAAGTCCACTTAGGTTACTACAGCTGTTTCTACTGATGTATGGCACCACATACTTGGTCATATAGATTTGAATAGGTTTCCCACTCTTCAACATTTGTTTTTTGATGCTGCTAAAGTCATGAACTCTAGTCCTTATGTTGTTTATCCAATGGCTAAACAGAAGAGATTGTGTTTTCCATATTCTATAGAACATGTTGATGATATGTTTGATTTGGTTCATATGGACATTTGGGGCCTTTATTCTCAACCTGATCTAATAATTTTGTTCTTTAGTCAAAACCTAATTTCAAAAATCTATTAAAATCATCTAAACTAATCAAGGATCAAAATTCATTTTCCCTTCATTTTATCATTCCCAAGGCATTATTCATCAAACTAGTTATGCATATACCACTAACAAAATAGGAAAGTTAAAACAAAACACCAATATATACTTAATGTTGTTAGACCTTTACTGTTTCATGCTTATTTGCCTTTAAAATTTTGGGGTGATGCAGTTCTAAACGGTACGTACCTCATCAACAGAATTCCTTCTTCATCTACTTATCCACAAACTCTTTTTGAACTTTTGCATCATAAGCCACTTCATATCATACTCTAAGATCTTTTGGTTATCTTTGTTTTATTGTCAATCATACTTCTCATCGAACCAAGTTTGACTTAAGAGCTAGGAAAAGCATTTTTCTTGGCTATCTCATAAGTGTTAAGGGTTATAAGCTTTATGATTTAGATCATCGTGTTACCTTCATTTCTAAAGATGTCACATTTCATGAGCATATATTTCCCTTTCATACCTCTATTTTGTCTTCATCTCACCCTTTTCCATCTCACAATCTTGTTTTGTCTGTCATTCGTTCTTCTATTTTTGATCATGTATTTCTTCAATCATTCAATTTTGTTCCTAATCATCAGTATTCACCATCTGATGTGACATTTCTTGTCAGTTCAGCTTTTTCCTCCTCTTATGAACAAGTTATTCTTCATCCTCAATGGGTTGTAACTATCAAAGCTGAACTTAATGCCTTAGTAGAGAATGGTACTGGATCTATTATTTCATTACTTGATGGCAAGTTTCCCATAGGCTGCAAATGGGTCTTCAAGACCAAATTTCATTCTGATGGGATTTTAAACAAGCATAAAGCATAGTTGGTGGCTAAAGGGTTCACTCAGAAGTATGGGTTTGACTATAAGGAGATCTTTAGCCCTATTACGAAACATACCATAGTTAGACTTTTCCTTGCATTAGTTATAATCATTGGTTGGCATTCAGCTCGATTAGATGTCAATAATGTTTTTCTGGAAACCTTAACGAGGAAGTTTACATGGACACTCCTCAAGGTTACCACCTTCATAGGGAGACACTTCTTGAATCTAGTAACATAATAGTGTGCAGGTTGCATAAGTCATTATATGGGCTAAAGCAAGCTTTAAGGCAGTGGAACTTGAAGTTCATTGAATGTCTAGTCAAAAATGGTTTTATTCAGTCTAAAGCAGACTATTCATTATTCACTAAGAATAGTGAATTAGGTTTTGTGGCTCTTTTAGTGTATGTGGATGACATAGCTATTGCTAGCAGCAGTTTAAAGTTGTTGAATGAGGCAAAAGAAGTTGTTAAGTAATAGTTTCAAGCTTAAGGATTTGGGACAATTTAAATTTTTTCTTAGCATGGATATTGCAAGGTCTAATAAAGGAATAACTATTTGCCAAAGAAATTTTGTGTTGGAATTATTAGAGGAATATGGGATGTTTGCTGTTAAACCTTCAAAAATTCTAATACAAGTGAACCATCAAGTTATGCATATAGAGTCAAAGTTACAAGAATCTTATAAGTATAAAAAGTTAGAGGGCAAACTAATGTACTTAACTTTGACAAGGACAGACATTACATATATTGTTCATGTACTTACTAAATTCATGGATAAACCATCAGATATACATTTTGATACAACATTAAAGGTGCTTAAATATTTGAAAAGAGCTTTAGGTTAAGGAATCTATTTTCCTACTAAATCAAAGTTAAGATTAAAAGCTTTACTGATAGTGACTAGGGTGCTTGTAGAGAGACTAGAAAATCCTTAACAATATATTATGTTTTTTTGAGTGAATCACTAATCAGGTGGAAATCTAAACAATAAAGTACTATTACAAGGAGCTTGGCTGAAGCAGAGTATAGGGCGATGGCTTCAACCACTAATGAGTTGGTCTGGTTGGGTTTTTCGTTGAAAGATCTTAAGGTTGATTATGAAATGCCAACTTACATATTTTGTGACAACATCTAAGTAATTCATATTGCTAAGAATTAGTCTTTCACGAAAGGACCAAACACATAAAGATGGATTATCATTATATAGAAGATATAGGATAAGGAGATTGAAGCCAAGCATGTGAGAACTAATGAGCATGTTGTAACTATATTTGTAAGGCTCTTCATCCTGTACAGTTTAGTTATCTGATTACTAAGATGAACAAAAGTAATATATATGCTTATCTTGAGAGGTGGTGTAAACGAAAAGAGTTCAAGGAAGCAATATAAAGGAAAAATGATGGCTTCTTCAGTAAGTAGTGAGGTGTGCTTAAATAAGAAATAAAAGGTGTCATTTTGTATTGTTTCTTCATTCAATTGTTCAACTCAGCTGTGGTTATGATACTCCAACTGGTCCAAATTTGAAGATAGTGTGAAGTAACTAATTTATCAAGATTTGCAAGAGTGGTTATTAGTTAGTTAGCAAAGTTGTTATAGTTGTGACATGTCAGCATTTTCTGTTATTAGTTCTTTGTATATAAAAACATTAAAATTAGATGAATAAAGTTATATTTTCTCATTCAAACTTTCTTCTCATTTTCATTTTATAACACATTTGTGAACAACAGTGCCACAAACATTTCCATAAGGGACACTATATTTCAAGAAAGGCAGAGTAATGGTGAATACTACAATGTTGTTTACGACATTATACTATAATATTATAATTAATAATTTACTGTTGTATTATATAAAAATTAGTATTTTCTATTGGATTAGATAAGATTAAATATTGTCAGATTAAATGAAAGTTATTATTCACCATTAGATTAGATCACATTATTTGATGATATTATAAAATCTATCGCTATAAAATTCACTCAGAGTAATAAGGCAGGTAAGGCTTCCCTTGAAGAAGAAAACATTAGTTGGTGGGTTGACTTCCCTTCTGATATTGATTTTTGTATGGAATCTCCTTAATAAGGATTTTTTTTTTAACTAATAACCACAGATAATGCAACCTTTATATATATATATATATATATATATATATATAGAGAGAGAGAGAGAGAGAGAGTTTAGTGCTTAGCCTTTTTCCTTTCCCTTATTTTTTTCAATGAGTAAATTACTATGGTGAATTCCCACGTTTAAAGCATTGTTTGTACCATGTTGAAGTAGTTCAATAATTTAACGTTTACTTATTTTGTATTTCAAACTAAGATCTTGGTAGTCATTCATCCAAAAACGAATTTAAAATTGGCTGTGGCCTTTCCAAACCTAATATACGGTATAACATAATCTTTGTTCTAGTTTTTTTTTTTTTTTTTTTAATTTGATTTCGATTAGCTATGGTTTGAAGTCAGAAAATATGAATATCATTACGTTATCAGTAAATTAATCATTATTAGATATAAATACAATCCCCTGATCATATACTAAAATGACTACTAGCACTAAATCTAGCTAGGCTATCACAATGATTCATTTGCGGTTTAGTAAAATCTCATAAGATTAGTTTAGCTCAGTGAGTCGTGATACATGGAAATTCAGTTCTATATTTCCCTATTAATGTATCTACTATTAAATTCGTAAAATCACAATCTTCAAAATAATTTTAAGTTTTTGTAGTTTTTTGATATTTCAAAATAACTTTCATAATTTTTTTATTAATTTAATTTTTATTAAGGTTCAAATTCAAAACTTTTCCACTTTGGAGTAAACTTCATTATTAGTTAACCAAAGGTAAATTCTAAAATTGAGCAATCAAGTGAACTGTGTGGGATAATTTTTTACTATGTGTCAAGTAATTATTTTATTCTATTTATTATTCAGAATTATCATATTAATGCAATTAAAAATCAATCTAAAATAAAATAATAATTTTAATTATTTTTAAAGTAAAAAATTTAAAAAATAAATTATTTTATAATCAATTAATATATAAAATTATAATATAATAGGGATTATGTATATTAAAATTATAATAAAAATTTAAAACACATTACGTGCAATACAGGACTAACCATTAGTAAATACTTAGAATAAATGTGGATGGCGTGAGGCGTGATATCCACAGCATTTTACGCCTTACACCGTGTTTAGCAATTATTATTTTTAGAAAAAAAAAGATACAATTTAATAGAAGTTTATCATTTCTATATTTAGTTGTATTAAATTATATATCAATTTTAATCACAATAATAGCATCAAATTAAAATCGTGTTTGGCTGCTTAAAATTAAGCACGTAATTATAAAAATGAAAAATGAATATAAATTTAAAATTCTAAAATATAAAATATAATAGATATTCAATGAAATTTTATCAAAATTTATAAAAATAAAATTATCAAATAGACAAAAAAAAAAATAGCATGATCCAAAAACAACCGGACTCAAAATAACTAACCCATTCGCCACCTTTTGTTGTTTGAAGTGATGGTGACCAATAATGTGTGTATGAAAACTGGTTGAGTTTCTGTTACCCAAGAAACCCATAGAGTAAATTGATTAGCAAGATCCCAAATTATTTTAGACATTATAGCTTTATTCCAAGTAGAGGTGTCGTTTATGCCTAAATCACCCTCTTTCTTAGTTTTACAGACTTCATACCATGCCATTAATCTGCCCCTTTTATAATCAAAAGAACCTTTTCATGAAAAATTCTTTTATAGTCTATCAATATCATTTTTCATAGCATTAGGAAGTACAAAAATCAAGCAATAATACACTGCAAAGACTTTTAAGAACATAATTGATTAATTAGAGTCTCTTTGTATAAGAAAGTAGTTTGATAATCCAACAAGATATGCAGCTAGAAATTCTCAGAATGAGCTCTTTACAATGTACTTGGGACAACCTAGTAGACATTAATGGTACATCAAGATACCTAACTAGAAGAGACCCTTCTTAGAAGCCTAAAAGACCCCAAATTTCTTACCTGACACCAACAGGAACATTGCCACAAAAAAGTAAGCTGTCGATGGATTAGCTTAAAGGCCAGAAGTATCAAAAATCAAGATAAGGCCTTAGCAATAAAGCCTACAAATGTAGCATCCCCATTACAATATAGAAATAAATCACTGGTAAAACACAAGTGATGCAATTGAAGTTTCTTACACTCGGCATGATAAATAACACCATCCCAGCGTTTAAACATCAATATCTGAGTAAGATATTCCATAGAAATAACAAAAATAAAAGGGGATATAGGATCACCCTGTCTAAGGCCTTTGTTACCGGGAAAAAAAACCCCTTAAGGATCTATTAATCTTGACTGAAAACTTATTGTTCTCCAAACACATCATGATCGAATAAATAAACTAAATACAAGAGCAACTCTTCTAAGAAATCCCAAGATTCTAAATCATAAGTTTTCCTAAGAACAACCTTAATAGCATACTTTAAAGGGCTTGTCTTTGCGATAACTTCTAACCAGCTCATGAGCTTTCGTGAAATTCTCTACAATCTTCCTACATTATGTGAAAATTGATTGGTTGTAATGAATAAGGTAGGGAAAACTCTTTTAAGACTTTTAGTGATAATTTTTTAGACATATTTATAAAGCACCATCCAATAGATAATTGGCTTATAATCAACCAACCCTTCTAGATTCTGCACTTTAGGAATGACTATGACTGCAGCCACATTTATCTACTTGAGAACAACACCTAATGTAAACACTCCTTATACAAGTTGAATAACTTCTAAACTAATAATATCCTAATGATTTTTAAAGAAATAACTAGTGTAGCCATCCGAGCTTCGGGTTTTGTCAACCCCAATTCTAAGTATTGCCTGTTTAATGTTTGCATCTGTTATAAGTTAAAATATAAATTAACAATCAGCTTCTGATATAAAATTACCCATTGCCAGTACCTCAGCGTCATCACGTGATGATCTTGGAATATAAGAGCCAAACAAGTCTTTTTAGAACTCTACAATTTTAGTTTTAATAACATTCAAATTAGTAGTCACCTCTCTGATTTATAGCTTTAGGCTAGAAATGGTGTTTAATACCCTTCTATTGCTTGACCAGATCACGAAAAAAAAAAAATCTAGTGTTTTAGTCTCTTGAATCTGCCTGTTTATATCTTGATCTATGCCTATATAAAGCTTCTTATTAATGAAGCTAGAGTTTCAAATTATTATAACAAGCTCTTTTCTCCATAAACAACTCCTCATTTAAAGGATCCAATCGGAGATCCTATTGCACCTGATCGAGTAAGTTGCTATGATTCATCACCTTTCCTAAAACATTATAAAACTTCTTTTTTATTAATATCTTAAACTCCTTATTAATAAGGACAATTTTAAAGAAGACCTAAATATATTAGTAACTACGACAAAGGTCCTCCAAAAAGATGTCATAATTTTTTAAAATCATGGTGGTTACACCACATATGGTAAAACCTAAAGGGTTTTTAATGTGATCCTCTAAACATCTAATACTCAGAGTGATTTAAGATTCCTGAGGGTAAAACCTTGGATTCAGACCCTATATACTGATCTTGCCAAGCTTCATTGACAAAAAACCAATCAATCTTCCTCCACACTCGTTAATTTTCATATTGATTATTTGTCCAAGTAAAGACAAAACAAGTAAACTTAAAGTTCAACTAAACTAGATTCATACAAACATTATTGGAAACTTTCAACTCTATCAATAACCACTTGACCTCCAAGCCGACAGTAATACTTAGTATAGCATTAAATTCTCTTTCGACTAACCAATAGGATTAGTACACACAACAAAAAGAGACTTTAATTTCAACCATAATAACTCCCTATCATTTGCTAAAAAGCCCCATAAACCGGAGTCCAAGACAATTATAGGAACCCTCAAAATAAAATAACGAATGAACAAACTATCAACTTCTAGAACTGTGAGATGAATAATTTTGGCATCATATAGCAACAAAATCCTTCCTAAATCTAACTAGTTATAATTATCAACAAGGAACCAGCCTTGCAAACCCATTTTTTGCCAAATTCTATCCTTATTTTCTAGCTTAACCCAGGTTTTTCTTCTCAAAATTGATTGCATGTATTTGAAAATCTCCATTTCCGTCACTTTTTCTTTCATACTTGCTCCAAGTAGCATTAACATCACCATATTCTTTACTTTTCTATACTAATCTTTCTTTCTTACTCGGTCCTTTGCTCTTCTAAAGGTTCCATATTTGGGTTTTTTATAGATCAGAGATGGAACCGATCAGTTGGCTGATACTCAGTTTAGCCAATTCGATCGGTCTGGTTCAATAGGGTGTTTTTTAATTTTTTTTTGAAAAAATATATAAATATTTTAAAAATTAAAAAATAAATAATATGATAAAGTATGAAAATTATTTTTAAAATTTAAAGTTTGAGTAAAATAGTAAAAATTTTAAATTTTCCGCAAAACGATGTAATTTTAATTTGAACTAGTTTCATCCGATTTTTTTATTTTAGACAGTTTTGATCAGTTTTGACCGACTTTTTGGCTGATTGATTTTTAACACAAAACCAAATTGAACCACTGGTGATTCTTGATTTTTCCGGTCTGACTTCTCGATCCAGTCTGATTCTAAAAACACTGTTTACTATTCATTCCCAAATTGATATCAGCAAACAATAACAATGAAAAACAAAGCAAAAAAATATGGGAAAAGAAGCCAACTTCATATTTATTGCCACTTTCTTTTTTTGTTTTAAGATCCTACACTTTCCTTGCTATCGTTTTATTTTTATTTCATAATTGCCAATTTTTAATTACCGTTGAATCTAGTGTTTTTGACTTGTTTGATTGTAGTAAAATTAAAAAGAAATAAAAAATGAAAAATAATATATGAAAGAAAAGATACATTATATGAAAAATGAAAAGAAGTTAGTTACATACATTATATGAAAAATGAAAAGAAGTAAGTTACAGGGATATAATGAACTACAAGAACGAGAATCAAAATAAAAATACAAGAACGAGAATAAAAATTATGCGAAATCCAACTAACAAATTAGCCGAAATCCATTTAAATGTTTAATTAAGGGGCTCACTGCGCAATGAATTTTGACGAATCAAAGAGTAACAGAGAAAAAAGGTCTCCTCACAATAATGAAGCCAAAAAAATATATCACTTTTGATTATTGTTTCTTCTTTGGAACAACCTTCATCATATGTTGCAAATATTTTAAATGTTCTTTTCTAGTGTAGCTATAAATCCAAATGTCATTAACTAATCCATAATAAAAAAATATTCAAGAAAGACTTAAGTGTCACTATTATAATCCACGTCAATGTACTTGGCACGTTAGAAGTGTTACTGATATGGATATTTTTATATCTTATACTATAAATTTCTTATTTAGTGTTTATCTTTTAATTGTAGTAATTATCATAATTATATGTTTAATTATAGGCTTGATTATAGGCTTAATTATATGTTTAATTATAGGCTTGATTATTAGCCTAATTATAGGTTTGATTATTGGCCTAATTATAGGCTTGTATACAAGGAAAATAAGTCTGTATATAAGGCTGGTTTTTTGTCTTTATCATATATACATATTTTCTAAAATTCTTCAAACTCTTTTCTTCTTCTCATTATTTACATGGTACCAGAG
>CATIWR010067957.1:0-25262 GCA_949677035.1 Omphalea diandra | reverse complement strand
ATACTGTTTTAAAAAAAATATTTTGTTTATTTTTTTTCTAGAGACAAAAACTGAGAGTGATTATATTATATATATATATATATATATATATATATATATATATATATATATATATATATATATATATATATATATATATATGACAATTATACAAAAATTAGCTATTAAATCATATTTTTAATCTTGTGTAGTATAGTTTTAGGAAAAAATTTGTTAAACATGAACTAAGTAATTGCTAATAATTTATTACATTATCATTAGTTTTTCTATAATTAAAATTTTGAACAATCAATTAAATTAATTTAAATCTTAACTTTCTGTTTATAATTATTACTTTTTAGATTTTTAATTTTATGTTTAAAAGTTGTTTAAAATTTTTATTTTTTAAAATTTTTTAATTTTCTATTTAGAAATTTTTTATTATAAATCTTTTATATTTAAAATTTTTACTATTCAAATTTTTAATTTTTATTTAGATCTTTTTTATGACAATTAATTTTTTAATTTAATATTTAAAATTTTTTATGTGACATTTTTTATAATATAATATAAAATAATAATACTTATTTATATTAGATACCATTATTTGACAAGTGATAAAAATTGAAATTAATAATATATATTATACAATTATTTGACAAGTTATAAAAATTGAAATTAATAATATATATTGATTTAAATTTAGCGGACAATTTACCAATCGATTGATACTCGAATGACGCGGAAAAAAGTCACTAGCCACAATACATGACTGTAACTTCTGTAAAAACATAGAACACATTGGAAAAACAGCCGTCTTCGATCATTTTTTGACAAATAACTCATCCAGCATATTTGTTGATCTTAGCAGATGAAAAAATTTTGCCTTCGAAAAGAATGAAACAATTTAATAAAATTACAACGGTGAGCCGTAAGTTTTTTGGAGGTGAGCTTTAATTTAGTTCAAACTAGTCCCCCCCAAAAAAAGCAAAAGCTACCCTCAACTGTGTTGTGGAACGATACCATAATCATGTATATATCCTTCGCTCTCCATTAGCTCTCCCCACGGTTTTTCTATAAACCCTTTGTCCTTGCCGAGGTTCTCACTCTTGCAAAATCCTCCCATCTCCCATTTGCAGCATATATATTACACAGGAACATGTAATTCCCTGTCATTTCCCGCTGGTTGAGACTAACTCTACTCGAGGCAATTTCTTCTGCTACTTCTACATTGTTGTGCATTCTACAAGAGTTAACACAAGCATTGGGTTCTATTGGCATCTTTTTGACAATTTCATATGCTTCTTGCGATAGCCCTGCATGGCCTAGGAGATCAACCATGCAAGCACAGTGCTCCATCTGGGGTTCAATCCTATGCTCTTTAATCATTTGATCGAAAAGCCTACGACCCTCAGGCACAAGTCCAGTACGACTACAAGCAAATAAAATAGCAACAAAGGTAATCCCATCTGGTTTGAATCCAAATTTAATCATTTGATCAAAAATTTCTAAAGCATTCGAACCATGCCCATGCATCCCATATCCTGTGATCATAGAGTTCCATGAAATTAAATCTTTCTTCTCGATTTTCTTGAACACGAACTTTCCTTCTCTGAGACATCCACATTTTGTGTACATATTAACCAAACCATTTTCCACCAGAATGTTGTTGTCCATCAACGCTCTAATCACATGGCCATGGATTTCCCTGCCAAGATGTAGTGCAGCTAACTCTGCACAAACTGATAAAACGGTAGAAATGGTCATGGCATTTGCCAATACTGTGGTATGCTGCATTCTCCGAAAAAGCTCCAGGGACTCCTGCCCTCGCCCCTTGGAAGCAAAACCATCAATAGAGTACTCCAACTCACAACATTCGGCCTCAACATTGGGGAATCTTCCAAACTCTCTTGCTGTGTAAATATTTCAAGAGCCTTGTCACATAAACCAGCTTCTGCATGCGATGCTATCAAGGCATTCCAACTTGCTAGATTCCTACTTTTCATCCCCAAAAACAATTCCTTTGCAGCATTTACGTCAGCATGCTTCCCATATAAATATATCAAAGTAGC
Organism: Omphalea diandra; assembly: GCA_949677035.1. NCBI lineage: Eukaryota > Viridiplantae > Streptophyta > Magnoliopsida > Malpighiales > Euphorbiaceae > Omphalea > Omphalea diandra. The sequence goes on along the minus strand of CATIWR010067957.1, from coordinate 23,211 downwards.
TTTTACAAATGAATATTCTTCGAACCCTCCTTTTATAACAAACACATGAGTCACCTTACCCCTATCAAATTCTCCCAAATTGGCAAGACAGGACACAGCAAGTGCTTCAGCACTCTGTTAGAATTTTTTTTGTGTAGGCTAATATTAATGATTAGTTTGTTTTAATTTTTTATAAAACGGACTGAATAATATAGTCTATTGATTAGTGGATAAGCCCAATTAAAATAGTGATCAAATGAGTTATGGACTTATGACATTTTTAGTAGGCCGATATAGAAGATGGTCTGTGTATGCCTAATTTAACATGGACCTGTAATGGATTGACCTGTTAAATTTATTATAAATAGGCTAAGTCCCCTCTCCTGCCTTCTAACTCTAACCCTAGTTGCTACACCCATTAGTAGCTGTCTTGAGAGAAGGTTAAGGAGAGAAAAACTTAACTTTTGATTTCGATTCTTCTGATATATTTTCTTGACGTTTAATTCCAGTGGTTGATATTATGACTCAAAACAATTTAGGATCTACTGCGCAAATAGGGACAATTTGTTTCCGCTTAATTATTAATTAGTGTTCTAAATTCATGTACTAGATCCTGAATAAATTTTTACATGTGGTATCAGAGTCAGGTTTGTATATGATTTAGAATCCTAATTATTTTGTATTCCCTTATTATTTTCAAGTATTAAAAAAAAGTAGGATACAAATTTTAAATATTATGATGCTCAAGTATTTGATGGGAGAATCCTACAACAAACAATATCAATCAACTGAGACCAAATTGATGGATGAGTAACATAATTTTTCATCGATATCTTCACCTTGTCTTTGCTCTCTCTTCCATCAAGACCAACCATAGCCACTGTCTCTTTGTTGTTGGTCTCAATTTCCTAGCCATATACCAGCGTTGTTTCATTGTTCCCATTACCGGAGCTATCCTCAACAACACCAACACTTATTTTATCCTATTAAAAAATCATGCTATATGGGATTGTACCAATCATTTACAATTATGGGATTGTACCAAGTTCGGTACTCATCCGAAGCCAAGAGTTTCACTTGATGGGATTGTATCAATCATGAGACAATCGTGTACAATCCCATAATATGAGATAATATAAGATAATCCCGCTTAACTATATATATAAATATTTGGGTGGTTTGTATATAGTTAATTGTCAGTTTATAATTTAGTGATATTAGATATGTAATAAAATAAATAAATAATAAATAAATATTTGATTTTTATATATATGAGATAATAATCATATATTTAAAATTAATGTATATTGTGTTTGGTACCTTATACAAGTTTGATGTATATATTTGAGTTTGTATGTATTTTAATTGGGCTTTTATAAATTTTTAATTAAAAATAATTTTATAGGTTGATATGGGTGTTACCACCAAAGTGAAATATCCATTGAAATTCAGAGAGTTATTTTTTAATTTTTGCGAAGAGATAATTCAGAATTAATGTATATAATAAGCTGCCCATAAGGGGGTTATTAGATTCATTGATTTTGGGAGTGTTTGTTGCAATGAAGCTATTTGCGCGTAAAGTTACATTAGTCTAAAGAGTCTATTTGCCTAAAAGGGATAGATTTCTCAAAAATTGGTGTGATATCGATTGTGTGCGTTATAACTAGAAATTCTATTACATATGCATGTTCTGCCCAAAAGGGAATATGTAGTGATGCTAGAATTTTCAAGATTGTGTAAATTATAACTTTAATTTTGTACATAACCCAATTCTAATACATGCTTTTATTTTGTTACAAACAGTCCCCTTTAGTCTCAACAATAGTACTGCAACTATTGAACTCTAGGCAAACACAAACTTTACGAGGTGGAAAGATGATATTCTGTTTGTTTTGGGAATGAGTGAGATAAATTATGCCCTTTATGAAAATGAGCCTGCTAAACCCACTCGTAAAAACAATATCGAAGAAAAAGAATTACATGCCAATTGGGAGAGATTGAATTGTCTCAGTCTTATGACCATGAGGAAAACTATTCCTGAATATCTTAAGAATAGTTTGCCCACTGATATTACTGCCAAAGTTTTTCTTACTGCTATAGAATATAGATACTTTGTATCAGATAAGGCTGAGGTTGAGACCCTTATGAGTCAGTTAACCAGGATGAGATACAACCATAGTGGGGATGTAAGATATTACATTCTGAATATGGTTCACATTCAAACCAAACTTAGGGGTCTTATACTTAAAATTTCTGATGAATTCATAGTTCACTAAGCCTTAAACACTTTATCTCCTGAATTTAGCCAAATCAAGACTACTTATAACACCCAAAACACTACCTAGACCATTAATGACCTTATAACCAAATGTGATGCTGAGGAAAAGAAAATTAGGAAAGAAAAGGGTGAGGTTGTCATGCTAGTGACACAACTTAGGGCTGATCCTAAAAAGGATAAAGGTAAGTTTAAACCTAATTATTATGCTCCTAAGAAAAATCAACATTTTAAATGGCATGGTACGAGTCAGACCAAGAAGGGAGGTGATTTTGGAATTGTCCACAAAAGTAAGATGAAATGTTTCTTTTGTCATAAAGAAGGTCATAAGAGAAAAGATTGTCATCAATTCACAGTTTGGCTAAAAAAGAAAGAAAAAAAAGGTATTCCCCTGGCTTATGTTTGATTTAAATCTTATATGGTTGATGTACCACCAAACTTTTTGGTGGCTTGATAGTGGTGCAATTGTTCATGTTGCTATTACCTTGTAGAGGTTCATAAGCAAGTGAAAGTCAAGTGAAAGGGAGTCTAAGCTTAGAGTTGGAAATAATTTGGAGATAGATGTCAGGCAAGTTGGCGTAGTTAGGTTAACATTGGAGTCTGGATTTTGACTCATTTTGGAGAACACTTTTTATGTTCCATCTTTTAGGAGAAACTTGGTTTATGTTTCTGTTTTAGATAAAATTGGATATCATTTTGCTATTGGTAATGAAAGAGCTAATATGTTTTTAGATTCTAAATTGATCGGTGAATGTGTTTTGTTTAATAATTTATATAAATTGTGTTTGAATGATACTAGTGATTATGGTCCTTATTGTGAAGTCAATATAGTGACCAAACAATCCTTAGTTAAAGAAAAATCCTTTTCATTGTGGCACAAATGTTTAGATTATATATCTAAAGAAAGAATTGAAAGACTAGTGAAAGATGACATTCTTCCTTCTCTTGATTTAGAGGATCTAGATGTTTGTGTGGACTGCATAAGAGGTAAATTGACTAAGATTAAAAAGAAAGGTACTAATAGAAGTTTAGATTTTTTTGAGATTATTTATACTGATATTAATAGATCTCATTCACCTACTATTTGTGGCAATAGATATTTCATTACCTTCATTGATGATTTTTCCCATTATGGCTATTTCTACTTGATAAAGGAGAAATTTGATGCCATTGAGATGTTCAAAATTTTCAAAACTGAGGTTGAGAAACAATTAGGAAAAGTCATTAAAATTGTGAGGTCTGGTCATAGGAGTGAATATTATGGCAAATATAATAAGACTGGGTGACATATGAGATCGTTTGCTAAATATTTGCAAGAGTGTAGAATAGTTACCCAATATACCATGCTTGGTAGTCCCGAAAAAAATAGTGTTGCTAAAAGGCACAATTGTACTTTGAAGGATATGATGAGGAGCATGATGAGTAGGTCTAATTTGCCTAAATTCTTATGGGGTGGGGCTATTAAAATTGCCCTTTATATTTTGAACTGTGTCCCTAGTAAATATGTACTTAAAACACCTTTTGAGTTGTGGACTGGTAAAAAACCTAGTTTGAACCATTTTTGTGTTTGGAGTTGTCACGCTGGGGTTAGAATATATAATCCAAATAAGAAAAAGACTGACCCTAGAACTATTTGTTGTTACTTTATTAGGTACCCAACCCATTCCAAAGGATGCAAGTTCTATTGTCCTACATGTGGCATAAGGATTGTAAAGTCCATGACTGCGAATTTTTTAAAGATGGTTGTTGCTAATCTGAATATTTCTCAACCACCTATTCATGATGTATAAAGGAATTGCAACCATTCCTTTACCTTCATCTCATGAAATGATTATAAAGGTTCCTATTCAAATAGGTGGTGATAGTGATGGTGATGGTGCAGTTGATCTTCCTCCTCCTATTAAGAATCCTTCAGAGCCTGTTGTAGTTGAAGTATTACCTATTAGAAGATCTATTAGGGCAAGAAGATCAGCAATTCCAAATGATTATGAGGTTTACCTTGGTGAAAGTGATTGTAATATATGTCATATTGTTGATCTTGTATCTTATGATAGTGTTTATGCTGATTTATGGATTGATGTTATGAAAGATGAAATGACATAAATGAGTCATAATGGAGTTTGGAAACTAGTGGAACTTCCTTCTAATCATAAAACCATAGGTAGCAAATGGATATTCAAAACTAAGAAGAACTTTAAAGGAAAAGTTGAAAAATTTAAAGTTATATTGGTTGCTAAAAGGTTTACACATAGTGAGGAAATTGATTATAATGAGACTTTTTCCCCTGTTTCATCTAAAGATTCCTTTAGAATAATTATGGCCTTAATTGCTCATTTTAATTTAGAGTTGCATCAAATGGATGTCAAAACGACATTCTGATTTTGGTGAAGAAGTTACATGGTGCAACCCAATGGTTTCAAAGAAAGTGGTAAAAAAACACTTGGTTTGTAAGCTGAAAAAATCTATATATGGTCTCAAATAAGCTTCTCGTCAATGGTATCTTAAATTTGATGAGGTAGTTACTTCACTTGATTTATAGAGAACAAGATAGATCAATGCATTTACCATAGATCAGTGAGAGTAAATTTATATTTCTTGTTCTCTATGTTGACGATATTTTGTTGGCTAGTAATGACATGAGGATGATTTGTGAGACTAAATAGTAACTCTCTAGGACTTTTGATATGCAAGATCTTAGAGAGACATCTTTTGTATTGGGTATTAAGATTCGTCGTGATTGGTCTATCATTTATTGGGTCTTTCTCAAAGGACCTATATTGATCATGTGCTTAGTAAATTCAATATGCAATCTTGCAAACATGGAAATACTCCTGTAATGAAAGGAGATAAATTTAGTAAGGAGCAATCCATAAAAGTGATATAAAGAAACAAACCATGAATAATATTTCTTATGCAAATGCAGTTGGCAGCTTGATGTATACCCAGGTGTGTACAAGACTAGATATTGTATACATTGTTAGTGTTTTTGGTTGATATTTTTCTAATCCTAGGTGGGATCATTGGATAACTGCTAAGAAAATAATGAGATACTTATAAAAAACAAAGGATTATATGCTAGTTTATAGGTGGGTGGATGATCTTGAAGTAGTGGTATATTCAGACTCTGATTTTGTAGACTGTCAGGATGATATGAAGTCCACTTCAGGTTATATTTTTATACTTGTCAGTGGTGTTGTTTCGTGGAAGTCTTAAACAAACGTTTACAGCTTCTTCTACTATGCAAGCTAAGTTTGTTGCTTGTTATGGTGCTAGTACACATGCTATATGGTTAAAGAATTTTATTTATGGTTTACTTGTGGTTGATGCTATTGCTAGGTCACTTCAAATATATTGTGATAATAATGTTATTGTGTTCTTTTCTAAGAACAATAAAAGTTCAAGTGGTTCTAAGCATATGACGATTAAATATCTTACAGTTAGAGACTTAGTAAAGAAAGGAGACATTGAGATTCAGTACGTTAGTTACTGATTTGATGTTAGCTGATCCTCTAACCAAAGGACTTAGACCTATAATTTTCAAGAAATATGTTAGTGATACGGGTGTTGTAGAGTCTTTTAATGTGTTTGATTAGTGGGAGTTTTATGCTTGTAATTGAACGTCTAAGTTAAATAATTTTGCTACATTGCTTATTCATATGCGTTGAGTACTTTGTGGTTATTTGTTATGAATATGTGCGCATTCAATATATATATAACATGCTATGAGTTATACATTATGTGCTTAAGATTAGTGTAATTATCTTAAGTTATATTAATTAGTTTCCAATTGTGTTTTTAGAAACAAAGACTAAGACAGATATTGTGGGAGGGCAGAATTATAAAGTTAAAGTGTTCTACAGTGCCAAATCGAATGGATGGTTGACATTGTGGGTTTTTGGGGATGTATGTCGTTGCTTGTCTTCCTTGATGGATGTGGAATTGGAATATTTCCAAAATGGAAACAAAAGCATTGTTGTGAAACCTTGTGAATTTTTCTTGCTCGTTTGAGTATGTGTGAAAGAGAAATATTTGAAGTACTGACAAAGAAAATAGTGTATTGATTACAAGTGAGTGTTATTTTCTTACTACATTGCCATATCGGAATCCAGGTCGGTTATGTTGTCAATATTTGTGACTATGGATTGGTACTATATCAATAAGCAGCATAATTACTTCTATAATCTGATATTGATAATTTAATATAGACAAATTATGTTTAAAGTGTCATTTTATCAATAAGCTATATGTTGTCTAAAATTTTGTGGTTACGTTTGAGTTTAAAGTATTCAGTCCGAGAGTCATTTTCAAAATTATTTTCTTTCATAAAACATGAAAATGTCATGATTAATATTGCCCAATTGAGAGAATGTTGAAATTTTTTTGTGTGGGCTAATATTAATTATTAGTTTATTTTAATTTTTTATAAAACAGACTGAATAATATAATTTATTAATTAGTGGGTAAATCCAATTAAAATAGTGATCAAATGAATTATAAGCTTATGACACCTTTTAATGGACCAATATGGAAGATGGTTTGTGTAGACCTAATTTAACGTTAATTTAACGTGGACCTATGATGGGTGAACCTGTTAAATTTATTATAAATAGGCTAAGTCCCTCTCTCCTGCCTTCTAATCCTAACACTAATTACTACACCTATTAGTAGCCATTCTAAGAAAAAGTCAAAGAGAGGAAGAATTAATTATTGATTTCTATTCTTCTAATATATTTTCTTGGCGTTTAATTTCAGTAATTGATATTATGACTTAAAATAATTCCAGATCTATTGCACAAACAAGTATACAATTTGTTTCCACTTAACTGTTGATTGGTATTCTAAATTCATGTACTAAATCCTGAATAAATTCTTATACACTCACCTCAATTCCTCTCGTTCTCATCAAAGCAAACAACTCTATTGTTTCCTCTCGCTCACCGCAACGTGCATGACTTGACAACAGGGATGTCCACATCACAAGATTTGGCTCTAATCCTTGAGATTGAACCCTTCGAAGTTTCTCGACTGCACCACTGCAATCATAGTTAAATGCGTAACTCGAGACCATAATGTTCCATGAAATATAGGTTCTAATAGTCATTCTATCGAACACATTGTGTGCATCCCCCATTTGGCCCTGTTTTGAATACATTCCAATCAATTTGTTGGTAGCATGACGATGATCATGAAAAACCATTTGTAAGCCATGCCCATGAACAGTTCTGCATAAACTAGGCATGCCCACATATGCACAAGCTTGTATAACCAAAGGGAAAGTGAATCCATCCGCCAATGCTCCTATCCTTTTCATTTCAGCATACAGTTGAAGTGCATCCTCATGGTGGTCCTGCTTGACATTAGCTCTCAAAATGGAATTCCAGAATTCCATAAGAGCGTATTAGAGAGACAGTAAAAAGGGACGGTGTCAAATACTTTTTGGGCGTCAAATTAGACAAATATAACACGAGCCGATAAGAAAGGAAAGTAACAAAAATTGGTGATAAGAGAATGAAAGTGGATTTATTTGCACTGTTGAATAGTGGGGGATCTATGCAGAAGTTTTTTGAGAAAATCAAGCAGCTCATTGTTATAAGCTTGGTATTCTTTGATATGGGCATGATGGTAGTGCAGTACAGAGTTCTAACGGCAGAAGAAAAATGAGGAAAAATTACAACTATGTGTTGAAGAGATAGATATGACACGAGATTGCAAAAAAGCGGCATGAAGCATGAGGATGATTCGCACAAGGAGAGACGAGTACAAGATCAGGCTTATGAATATGGGAAGAACCAGTCTGTTTACATCTAGATAACTGGATAAGAATATTTGCATTAAATAAGATATAAATGTATTTATATTTAAAAAAAATATTACGATAATATTATTAAATAAGTATGAAGGATTACTTTGAGTTTTAATATATTATTAAATAAATATATAAAAGTGATATATATTCAATATAAATAAGTCTTTACCTTTGAATATAACAAATGAAAATGACATATGGTGGAGTGTTACTTCTCTCACTAAATTTGAATTTTTATGTTTGTATAGAAAATAAATAAATAAAATATAAAATTTAAGTAAATATAATATATCAAGTTGATAATTAATTTTAAAATGATATATGAGATGACCCAAGTAAGTATGGGTTTGACCCAACTGCATACAAAATTTAGCTCGACCCCTCTATCATATCAAAAACCTGAAACGGGCTCGGCCTAATGTAAAGATCTTAAACTCATAAGCCAACATAATTCGGCTCAAAAAAGACCACTCAATGCATAGTTCATCCTCATCATAAAGATAATCCTCATCAAAAAGTTAAAACTCCTCGTCAAGAAATTAATTCTTATCAAGAAATTATAATTCCTTATGAGAAATGACTACTAAACAAAAAAGAGCTTAAGTACTACTCTAACAAGGAAACAAGTCTCTCCAACCACTATATAAACAGTCTCACCAGGTATTCCTTAGACTTACATTCACTCATTCTCATTTCTTCAGTAAATAATTAACTTAAGTATCGAAGTGAGCATTCAACAATCAACCGAACACCCTTCTTATCTCTATTGTCTTGTAAGAGTCGAACCAATAATAATTGAACCGAACACCTCAACCTAGGAGACTTAGTTGAACTAGTACCCATGGTAAGTCTCACAACACTATATATATATATATATATATATATACATAACTGTAATTGTGTTTTTTCTTTGAAAGAGGAAAAATTTATAGATCAAACCTTTAAACGTTACAAAGAAACAAGGAGGAACATCTGTAACACCTCTGTTGGACTAGAGTGGTTAACCTAGTCTTGGACCTCTTTTGATCTTGACAAAAGGGATTGATCAATTATAATGTTTCAAATTAAGTGTTATTTTGCAGTTTTTAGTTAGTCCTCACATTGGAAGTTGGATGGAGTTAAAAATCTCCAAAGTAAGCTAGTGTCTCCTAATTCGCGACTGCAAACTAGCCCAAGGGAGGTTGACAAATTGGACAGACGTGTTTGCGGGCCACTTCTCTACCAAAACCAATTCAAAAAAAGGAAAGCCAAAGTCACAGACGAATTTGCGGTATGAGTCATGGCTCAGTCTCAATCGCAAATTTCGAAGCAACTCAAGAGGGAATCAAGTCCATAACCCCAGCTTGACAAATGTCCTAGGTAACCGTTGGAAGACAAAAATAGCGATGGGAACTTGTTGGTAGCGACCGCGAATCCTGAAGAAGAAGATGAACATTTTTGGCAAACAAATTCGTGCCCTCAGTCGCAACCTATATAACAAAAATTGTGACAACTACTTTTGAGAGCAGGTAAAAGGCAATAACTATATTTTCCTGATGAACTAATGAGAAGTTGCAATGTGAACTAGCCGTTAGATACAAACAAGGTTTTTCGTATGGAATTTGGATTTCGCTACCGCTGACGAGTAGTAGCAGTAGTAGCGACTGTGAATTGAGACTATCAAGCATTTAATGCGAAAATCTGTCTAGCACACTTTGAAGATTTTGTACCAGTTTTTTTGCAACGTCTCTTTGGTGGGTAAAGGTTATAAATACCTTACCAAACAGATGTAAATGCAAGAGAATTGATAACTTTGTAACCAAACTCTTGCAATTTTGCTACTTAATCTTTTCTATTCTTTTAGACATTGTTTGGTGTGAGCATAAACACCATTTGTAAAGGTTGTTGTGTGAGCCTATAAAAACACTAAGAGAGGTTGTTGTATGAGCCTGTAAAAACACAAGAGTATAGGTTGTTGTGTGAGCTTTCAAAACACAAGTGTAAAAGTTTGGTGTAAGCTTGAAAACACCTTTGAAAGATAGTGAAACACCTAATTTCTAAGAATTGGGGAGTGGACGTAGGGTCGCTTATACCCGAACCACTATAAATCCTATGGTTCTTTTCTACTCATTTCTCTTCTCCCTTTCTTGTTTTAATTTTTATACATTAATTTAACCCCACCTTCTTGGTGCCTAGGGCTAACAAATAGTATCAGAGCATCGTTTCACAATCAAACCTTTATTGGGTGAATAAAGATCATGACATAAGAGAGAATCCACTCCCAACTCACGTTTCACTTTGACGGAACATACTATACTCATTAAAAGTATAGGATGGAAATCTATCTTGACATAAATGTAGTGGACCTTTGGGATGTGGTCATGAAGGAATGGAAGCCACCCACCAGAGTTGTGGATGGTAATGAAGAATTAATCCCAAGAGAAGAATGGGTTGAAGCTCACCGAAGATCAAATGGAAAAAATAAGAGAGCAATGACCATTCTTCTAAGCTCACTCTCTAGAGAAGAGATTGGAGGAGTGCAACATTGTCAAACAATACATGACATTTGGAAAACACTTGAGAATTATCATGAAGGCACAACTCTAGTCAAATCAAGCTATTTGGAGATGTATGTCACTGAATGGAAACTCTTCACGATGAAGGACAATGAGAGCATCACAGAAATGACAAATAGGTTGTTATCCATTGTCACCAACATGAAGAAATTTGGAAGAGCTCTCACTATTTATGAGGTAAACAAAAAAATCCTTCAAACTCTTCTCTAGATAAATTTGGTGTTAGAGTTTGCAGCATATAAGAGTCCAATTCGGATATTGGAAAGGTTCCAACTGACGTGTTGATAGGTAAACTCTTGACTCATGAGTTAGCCTTACAAAAAGATGAACAAATGAAGAAGATAAGAGGCCAAGGGGATAAACTTGAAAAAGAGAGAAAAACTATGGCTCTTAAAGCTTCAACAAAAGAGAAAGAGGTAGAGATTGCCTCAAGTGATAGAGAAAGTGACAAGAAAGAAAAGGAGTTAGCAATGCTCTCAAGAAGGACAAAGGAGTTGATCAAAAAAAGAAAGGAAAGAAAAGGCTTTAAGAAGATAACTCCTAGTCCAAGAGAGAAATCCAATGATATCACCTACTATGAATATGGAAAGCAATGCCACATCAAGTATGAGTGTCCTAAATTGAATAAGAAAAAGAGATGGGACAAGGAGAAAAAGAAGAGTTTTTTAGCTACTTGGGATGAAAGCTCAAGTGAAGAAGAGGAATAATGAGAGGATGCCAATATTTGTTTTATGGCACAAAAACATTTTACAAATGAGGTAAGTACTTCTTCCCATTCTCATTCTGATTTCAAATTTGATGAGATAGATGAAGAGCTTCTAGAGGCTCTGACCATGAGGTGTGACAAATACAAGTCACAAGTAAAAACTTATAAGAAAAGGTGTTCAAAATTAGAAGATGAATACAAGGCTCTTAATGATCTTGTAAATGAGTTGAGGACTTCTAATGAAATACTCAAAAACTTAATAGAAAAAATTTTCACATCATCTTCTTTAGTGGCTTCATTAAGAAAGGAGAATGTCACTCTTAAGGGAGAAGTCATTGAGCTTAGAAGCTCAATCTCCAAGTTTCATAAAGGAAAAGAAGCCTTAGACACATTGATTGTGTCACAAAGACCACCACTAGTTAGACATGGTTTAGGCTTCAATGGAGCCTCCTCATCATCTCAAATTACCTTCGTTAGACCATCACAAACTCAAACCTCAAGAGTTGAAGAGATTGGGAAAAAAAGTGCTCTTCGTATTAAGCCTCTTAAGCCTAATGGCAAAGGGAAGGCTCCCCAAATCTCAAAAGCTAAGACTCAAAGAGCTAACCATGCCTAGATATACAACAAAAAGCATGGTCATTCTCATAAAAATTTTTTACTCTTACTCGTCATACATGTACATGCATGCATTCACATCATCATGGTATGAGAAGACCTCCTACTCATACTAAATATGTGTATAGGAGAAAAACTCATAACTCTAAACTCCAATGCCATTATTGCATAAAATATGGGCATGTTAACATTCATTGTTTCATTAGGAAGGCTCACCTCAAATTAGAGGACCTTTCAATCTCTAACCCCCTAGGACCCAAGTATGCTTGGGTATCTAAGAAAATGTAACTCATATTTGTTGTGTAGGGGAGTGTGGCAATGACCAAATCCAGCAATTGGCATGTGGATAGTGGATGTTTCAAGCATATGATTGGAAATAGAAGGCTATTCACGACTTTGAAAGAAAAAGAAGGTGGAGATGTCACATTTGGTAACAATGCTAAGGGTAAGGTAATTGGCATTGGAACCATTGGTAAGAATGAATGTTCTTTAATTGATAATGTTCTTTTAGTTAGTGGCTTACAACACAATTTGTTAAGTGTAAGTCAATTGTGTGACAAAGGTAACAAAGTCACTTTTAACCCTAGGGAATGCCGAGTCACCACTTTAGTGGATGATGATGTTATTTTCAAGGGTGAAAGGAAAGGTAATACCTACTCAATTGACTTAGACAATTTGCCTAACCAATCTTTTAAGTGTCTTATGTCTTTGAGCAATGAAGCTTGGTTGTGACATAGAAGGCTTGGACATCCAAGCATGGATCTTCTTCAAATCCTATCCAAAGGAAAGCTAGTGGAAGGACTTCCAAAGCTTAATTTCTCGAAAGACAAGAAATGTGGTCCATGCCAAATGGGGAAGCAACACTATGCCTCTCACAAAGCTAAAAATGTTGTAAGTTCAACTAGACCTTTTCAACTTATCCATATAGACTTGATAGGACCCACTAGGAGTGCTAGCTTAGGTGGAAAATACTATACACTAGTCCTTGTAGATGGCTACTTTAGGTTTACTTAGGTATCCTTTTTAGCTCATAAGAATGATTCATTTGATGCTTTTAAAAGTTTTGCAAAAAGGGTTCAAAATGAAAAAGGTTACTTCATATATTATGTTAGAAGTGACCATGGAAAGGAATTTCAAAATGAGTCATTTGAAAATTATTGTTTAGAGAATGAAGTTTTTCATAATTTTTCAATTCCTAGAACACCACAACAAAATGGTGTTGTAGAAAGGAAAAATAGAACATTGGTAGAAATGGCTAGAACAATGCTCAATGAGTATTTTTTACCAAATTGCTTTTGGACCGAAGCCATTAATACCTCATGTTATATTGCAAATAGAGTTTTCAAAAGACTCATTCTCTATAAAACTTCTTATGAGCTTTGGAATGGTAGAAAATCTAAGATTTCATACCTAAGAGTATTTGGATGTGAGTTCTATATTTTGAACACCAAGGATAATCTTGAGAAATTTGATTCCAAGACTAATGAATGAATCTTCTTAGATTATTCCACCACAAGCAAAGCATATAGAGTCTTTAACAAAAGTTCAATGGTAGTTGAAGAATCTATGAATGTTGTTTTTTTATGAATCTAGTAAATTTGATCTTGAAAAATGCATTTTTGTTGATGATCTTGGAGGTGATTTTGAAAAGCTGGAATTATAAGACACTACAAGAAGAGATGACAAATGCAAAGAAGGAGGTGAATCATCGAGAATAGATGAGGAACCACAACATCAACAACAAGTAGAGCCAAACCAAGATCTACCCAAAGATTGAAGATTTTCCAAATATCACCCTAAGGACTTGATCATTGGAGATATATTTAAGGGTGTAAGTACTAGATCTCAACTTCATCCTTTAGATAATAATCTTGCATTTATTTCTCAACTTGAGCCTAAGTCAATTGATGAGGCTCTTGATGATGAGAGCTGGGTGTTTGCTATGCAAGAAGAACTCAACCAATTTGAGAGAAACAAAGTATGAGAACTTGTCCCTAGGCCTAAAGAATACCTAATTATAGGTTGTAAGTGGGTGTTTAGGAACAAGTTAGATGAGCAAGGTTTCATTACTAAAAACAAAGCTAGATTGGTTGCTAAGGGATACAACCAAGAGGAAGGCATAAATTATAATGAAACCTTTGATCCTAAAGCTAGATTAGAGGCCATTAGGATTCTTTTAGCATTTACATGTCATATGAATTTCAAACTATTTCAAATGGATGTGAAAAGTGCTTTTTTGAATGGCATTATAGAGGAGGAAGTCTATGTTCAACAACCTCCTGGTTTTGAGTCTCATTATTTTCCAAACCATGTTTTCAAATTGAACAAAGCCTTATATAGATTGAAACAAGCTCCAAAAGCTTGGTATGAAAGACTTAGTTCATTTCTCTTGAAAGATGACTTTGAAAATGGAAAGGTGGACACCACACTTTTTGACAAAGCACAAGCATGATACATTAATTGTTCAAATCTATATGGATGATATCATTTTTGGTGCTATTAATGAATCTCTTTGTGAGGATTTTGCTAAGTGTATGACTAGGAAATTTGAAATAAGCATGATGAGAGAACTTAAGTTCTTTCTCCGTCTATAAATCAAGCAATCCAAAGAAGGGATCTTCCTCAACCAAGCGAAGTATATAAAGGAGATGCTAAAGAAATTTGGCATGGATGGTTGCAAAGTAGCTAAAACTCCAATGAGTGGTACCATCAAGGTAGATAAGGACGAATCGGGCAAAACGATGGATGAAAAGAGATATCGAGGTATAACCGAATCTTATCTTACTGCTTCTAGGCCATATATAAAGTTTAGTGTTTGTATTTGTGCTAGGTTTCAATCCTCTCCTAGAGAATCTCATTTAAATGCTGTTAAAAGGATCTTTAAGTATTTGCATGACATAATACACTTAGGACTATGGTATCCTAGGGATTCTTCCTTTAGTCTCTTAGGATATTTGGATGCGAATTATGCAGACATTTTATTAAATAGAAAAAAACACTTCTGGGACTTTTCAATTTATAGGTGAATCCCTAGTTTCTTGGTTTTGTAAAAAGCAAGTGTTGGTTGCCTTATCCACTGCGGAAGCCGAGTATGTAACGACGAGTTGTTGTTGCACCCAAAGTCTTTGGATGAAACAACAATTTGAGGATTTTGGCAAAGTAGTTGATTACATTCCCATTAAATGTGATAACACAAGTCTATTAATCTCTTTAACAATCCCATCCAACATTCTAGAACTTAACACATAAACATTAGACATCATTTTCTTAGAGATCATGTGCAAAAAAGTTATGTTGTGTTGGAATTTATTGACATAAATCATCAACTTATAGATAGTTTCACCAAACCTCTAAATGAATAAAGGATGAACTTCATTAAGAGAGAATTAGGAATGCTTGATAGAAGCTTCCTAAAGTGAAAATTTTTGATCTTATATGAAATATTGCTATGTGTATTGATATTTATTGATTTATGATATTTGTGGGTGGTAGAGTTAAGTGGATCACAATGTTTTTTCAATTCAACTATCTTTTATTAATGACTCATAATTGGCGGTCGCTATTCCTTCTTCACGGTTGCGAATTACAAGTCAATTTCACCCTGTTATCAAATATCAATTCGCGGTCGCAAAATTTTCGCTTCACCGCTAATTTTGGTCAGTTTTTTAAAAATTTGACCAATAAGGCGTGTATTCCTAGGGAAAATCTATCCTTTACTCACATTTTCTGAAATTCACAGTCGCGACTCATGAATTCGCAGACGCGAATAAGAGTAATTGCCTAGGCAATTAAGTGATTTGACTGCCTACCATTTTCTCTCTTCATTCAATCCATTTCTAGTCGTTTATAGTCATGTTCATACCCTTTCAAAGGCTATATAAATACCCCCTTAAACAATATTTTCATCACTTTAATTCTAAACATCAACTCTCTCTCTCTCAAATCTCTCTAAATCATCAAGCTCTCTTCATCTCTTTCTATGGCACCAAAGAAGTTCTCCAAGGCAGACAAGGGCAAGGCAGTGGCTCAGCCCTCTACCCCTCCTACCCTCCATCTCATGAAGGGAATTACCAAGGAAGAAAAAGATAGATTCAAGGAAAACGCTTCCGAAGTCATTCTCCCAAATAAGATACCATCAACCTTCATGCTAGAAACCTTGGGCATCAACGGAGAAATTAGAGCTTTTCTCTCCAACTTGTGCTGGAATGAGTTCATCTTCCGAGATTAACGCAGTTACAAAGAGGTTGTGTGAGAATTTATGTGCACCGTACAATTGAATCGCAAAGCTGATTCAAGAATAAGACAATCTGGGTTAGTGTTTTAGGCCTTTGGCTACCCTTTTTACATTACCTTCGACCAATTATCTTCTCTTTTTAACTTGCAAGTCGGAGAACAAATTCCTTTCATAATCTTTGCACTTGACCTCATTTATTCTGAGTTTTGGTCGAAAATCTCCATTAGAACCAAACACGACCCAATATCTTCCTTAGCCAAACACATCAAATCCCTACCCTTTTGGATCCTTCATCGCATCATCACATTCTCTTTAAATGTAAGAGGTGATGGTAACGAGAAGGTGTCTCAAAAAGACTTGGCATTCTTATTTTACCTTATAAAAAAAAATCGATCCAAATCGGCCGAGACATTGTGGATCAATTGATCTACATGAGTACAAAACCAGAAAGCTAATTTCTCTTGCCCTCTCACATTACAGCCATCTACCGATTTGTTGGAGCACTTGATGAGGAAAAAGAGAAATTCCTCACCAAGAAGCTCTTTCAATCTCAAAACTTCCTAGACCTTACCTACCTTATAAATGCCAAGGCTATTCATCTGGACACATATGTTTATACCCTTAGTGCAATAGGAGCAAAGAGGATGGAAACCTCACAAGCTTCAAAGAGAAAGAGGCTTCACATTAAAGAAGGCACCATACAAGTCCCTCCTCCTCAACCAAAAACCAAAACAAAGTTGTCTCTTGCCACTATTGATCAAAAGTTGGACAAATTGATGAGGATGATGAAGAGAAGGTTCCTCTTCCTTTCACACCTTCACAGTGATATGGTGGATCTCCAAGAGAAACTAGGAGTTTCTCCTTGCCACCTTTCGGACTTCACCGAATTTGAAGATAAGTAAGATGGAGATGGCAACGAAGATGAAGTTGAGGATAGGGATGAAGCCGAGAGAGCAACACAAGCGCAAGAGAAAGCATCTTCCAGTGATGATAATGATTCTCCACTCCTCTAGATTAGGGATCTTTTGTATTTTTTTCTTTTTTTTTGTTTGTTTTCTTTATGCTTTTTGTTTAACAAATCTTGTGATCTCACAGTTATATAAATAAAAAGTTATTTCCTTGCAATACATTGTCTTATGTGTTTGATACATTTTACCTTTCTAAAAGTATTCTTCTTTTACTCCTTATGTATGCTTACAATTGTTTCTCATTTCCCTCTTTTTTACTCCTTATGTATGCTTACAATTGTTTCTCATTTCCCTCTTATACTCTCTTTTTAATCTTGCCAAAGGGGGAGAGATAGTAAATATTTTAGTTTAAAAGGGAAAATTAAATAGAAAATTATAGCATATGTTAAGGGGGAGCATCATACTTAGCTTTTTAGAAATTTACCTTGATTGATTAAATGTCACACTTAAAATTTTTTCATCTTAAACATTCATTCATGTTATACTCCAACTTCACATTTTTTGCATTATTTTTCACTTAGGATCAATCTATGTTGTCAAAATAAAAAAGGGGGAGATTGTTGGACTAGGGTGGCTAACCCTAAGTCTTGGACCTCTTTTGATTTAGACAAAGGGGATTGATCAATTCTAATGTTTCAAATTAAGTGTTATTTTGCAGCTTTTAGTTAGTCCTTACATTAGAAGTTGGATGGAAGTGCCTCCTAATTCGCGACCGCGAACTAGACCAAGGGAGGTTGAGAAATTGGACAGACGTATTTGCGGGCCACTTCTCTGTCGTGACCAATTCAAAGAAAGGAAAGCCAAAGTCATAAACGAATTCGCGGTATAATCATGGCTCAATCGCAATCGCGAATTTCGAAACAACTCAAGAGGGAATCAAATCTACAACCACAGCTTGACAAGTGTCCCAGATAACTGTTGGAAGACAAAAATCGCTATGGGAACTTATTGGTAGTGACCGCGACTCCTGAAGAAGAAGATGAACATTTTTGGCAAACGAATTCACGTCCTTAGTCGCGACCTATACAAAAAAAATCGCGACCGCTACTTTTGAGAGCAGGTAAAAGGCAACGACTATATTTTCCTGGTGAACTAATGAGAAGCTGCCACATGGACTAGCCATTAGACACAATCGAAGTTTTTCGTATGGAATTTGGATTTCGAGATCGCTAACGAGTAGTAGCGACCATAAATTGAGACTGTCAAGCATTTAATGCGAAAATCTGTTTAGCACACTTTGAGGGTTTTGTATCATTTTTATTGCAACGTCTCTTTGGTGGGTAGAGATTATAAATACCTCACCAAATAGATGTAAATGCAAGAGAATTGATAACTTTGTAATCAAACTCTTGCAATTTTGCTACTCAATCTTTTCTATTCTTTTAGACATTGTTTGGTGTGAGCAAAAACACCATTTGTAAAGGTTGTAAGGTGAGTCTGTAAAAATACTAAGAGAGGTTGTTGTGTGAGCCTGTAAAAACACAAGACTATAGGTTGTTGTGTGGGCCTTCAAAACACAAGTATAAAAGTTTGGTGTAAGCTTGAAAACACCTTTGAAAGATAGTGGAACACCTAATTTATAAGAATTGGAGAGTGGACGTAGGGTCGTTTATGCCTGAACCACTATAAATCTTGTGGTTCTTTTCTACTCATTTGTCTTCTCCCTTTCTTGTTTTAATTTTTATACACCAGTTTAACCCTCCCTTCTTGGTGCCTAAGGCCCACAACCCCTATCCTCACTGAACATGCATATTAGCATGTATTGGTGTAATTATCCATAATTAAAGTGTGAATTGAATATTCTTGATGTACCTTAGGATTATTGACATTCACACATTCATGATTAGTCGTAGGATTGATTTAAGTAAGGAATTAATAAAGCTATAATATTATAGTAGTTTGTAATATGTAAAGGATAAGCCTCAGGTGACGTACGACATAGTTGGCACAAGGAGTGATTAGAAAATTAAAAAGATTAAATTGATATAAAGAAAAATACAAAGGATCAAATAGTAAATATTAAAAATAAAGAAGTGTTAGGTGGGAGTAGGAGGAAAGGACGCCTTACATAATAAAACAAGCCATTTTTTACAATTGGAAAAGAAAAAGAGAAAGAATGACTCTTTCAACTTCTAATCCTCACAACCGAAAACAAAAGAAAAGATGATGGGTTATATATATATTTTAAGAGAGAAAAGAAGTGAAGCTTGGATGAAGGAATTAGAAGAGTGAAGTGAGATGATGAATCTAATCAATTAGAGATTTAGGAAGATTGAGGTAAGTGGAAACAAATTCTAATTTGTTGTTCTTTATCTACACCTCTTTTAATTAGCATAGAAGCTGTAACACCCCTATCCTCACTACACATGCATATTAGCATGTATTGGTGTAATTATCCATAATTAAAGTGTGAATTGAATATTCTTGATGTACCTTAGGATTATTGACATTCACATATTCATGATTAGTCGTAGGGTTGATTTGAGTAAGGAATTCATAAAGCTATAATATTGTAGTAGTTTATAATGTGTAAAGGATAAGCCTCGGGTGACGGGAGTGATTAGAAAATTAAAAAAGATTGAATTGATATAAAAAAAAAAAATACAAAGGATCAAATAGTATATATTAAATACAACGAAGTGTTAAGTGGGAGTAGGAGGAAAGGACGCCTTGCATAACAAAACAAGCCATTTTTTGCAATTGGAAAAGAAAAAGAGAAAGAAAGACTCTTTCAACTTCAAATCCTCACAACTGAAAACAAAAGAAAAGATGAAGTATAGGTTAGAGATATGTTTTAAGAGAGAAAAAAAAAGTGAAGCTTGGATGAAGGAATTAGAAGAGTTAAGTGAGATGATGAATATAATCAACTAGCGATTTGGGAAGATTGAGGTAAGTGGAAACAAATTCTAATTTACTGTTCTTTATCTACACCTCTCCTAATTAGCATAGAAGATATGAGAAATGTAAGGAAAGTAGACTTGTTGAAATTTAAGTTAAAATTGTCATACCATTATGTTCATACTTTATTTTTAGGGCAAAACATTGCACTACTGATTCATGAGCTTAGAGATTAAATTAGAAAAAGTATTAAACATGAAACTTGCAGATGAGGGTCTTAAACAACATCTTATGAAAGGATTTTACATTTAGAAGAAAAATGAAGGCATTATGGTAGAATTAGTGGGACTAGTCCGAGTGTGATACCTACTAGCAACCCAAAAATTGTTGGTTGGATTTGAGGATCTTAGAAGCTGAAATAGAAAAAGTATAAGACATGAGAAATGATCCTTAATATGTTAGTAAGTGCCCTTAAAATAATTTTTCAATTAGATGATAATTGAATGAGTTATATTAGAAAAAATAAGGTTTGCCCTATTTACACCATTGTAGATTTTAACATGAATTTTAAAATTTACCATGGTTTGTAGGATGATTGTTTGGAGCTGAATTCTGGATATGTCTAAATATTATGTATCTAGTTTAAAATTAAAAAAGAATCATATCTTTTGAATGAGTATAATGAGAATTATGAAAAAATTACCAAAATTGGTTCATATTTTTTTTTTAAAAAAAAGCAAGAAGCATGAACATATGCGTTGTAGTATATTTGAACATGTTATAATTGTAGAATATAAATTAATTATAGGCTAAGGACAAGTTGGAGATAGGCAAGGAGGAGATCAAGCTTAAGCTAGAAATCAAAAGCTTTAAAGAGGTAAGTATAATCTTATCTTGCAATTAAATTATTAATGCATGATTGAATTTGATTTGTGAATGTGAACGATAAAATGAGTTTATTGCACTGTATCTATCTACCATATGTTTGATTCTTAAGAGTGTACTATTTATCACATGAGTCTTGGATTGAAGATTTATGAGTTACAATGCATTGTAGAGTGTGAAAACTAATATGTGTGCAAGGAATTCATATGTTTAAATTGTGTGCTAATTTGTTTTGACAATGAAACACTGGTAGACGAGGAAATATTATTTAAATGTTCATAAGCATATGCATGAGGCTAAGAAAGGAGTTGTGATCTTCTTGATAGGTACCACAATTATAAGATTTAAAACCTAATATGGTCTCACATGGGAAAATTCATAGGATATGATCTTCATGATCATATATTACACATGAATAGTTGGCCAGCAAGTTTCATAGGAAACAAATATATTCATAGGAAACCCGAAGTGTTAAATTGTCTTGAAGGATCACAATGTAATAAAAAGAAAATCGCATTTTCATGTTCATATAAGGGATGATTGAACTTGTTTTGTGTATTATATAGTTTGAATATATTTATATATACATGGATGCTTAATTATAAGTTTGATTACTGACTAAATTATAACTCATTAGATTACATCTAAAATACTCAGATATTTGAAGTAGGAACACAAGTAGTGTTAATAGAGATTTTGGGTTCTCCATGAAGCACAGGTCGACAATCACTCTTCTCGCTCTCTCTCATTGGCTCACTTTTGCATATTTTGCTCATGATATGTTTTGTTAGGTTGTTGTGGCACATACACTTGTCAATCAAATTTCATATGTAGTATGGAGATGACAAATGTTAACATATTTGTGTAAATATATTTTATGTGTATATGTTTGTGATGTACTATTGTGTTTGATGCATGCTTGACATGGAGAATCATAGAAATAAGGGATATGTGTTACAACATCCCTCCAAATGGAAAGGTCAAACACATAACAAGTAGCTTTTATGACTGAATGAGCTACGTTATTTATAGATCTTCTAACAAACACATAGATTGTGTCTCTAAGCTGACTTAGAATGGCTTTATAATCTTTAATAATCATCTCCAATTGAGAGAAATTTGATTGAAGAAGCTTGAAAAATGACACAACCGAGAAACAATCACATTCCGCAATCACCTTAGCTAAATTTTGCTCTTTCAACCAATTAAGAGCATACCTAAAACTGAGCACTTTATCCAAATTAGCATTAGGAAACCCAATAACATACCTGCTACAGGCAAAAAGGAATTGACCTTGAGCATATCGAATAACATAACCTAAGCCAATACACCTTTGCCCTTCAAACACTACTGCGTCCACATTACTCTCAATTCAGTGCACAGGATACGACTTATGAATATGGGAAGAACTAGTCTACTTAATCTAGATAATTGGATAAGAATAATTGCATTAAAAAAGATATAAATGTATTTATATTTAAAAATATTATGATAATATTATTAAATAAGTATAAAAGGATTACTTTTAGTATTAATATATTATTAAATAAATATAAAAAAAGTGATATATGTTCAATATAAACAAGTCTTTACCTATGAACATGATATAAGAAAATGGTAAGTGTTCCCTCTTTCACTAAATTTGAAATTTTCTTTTTATGTAGAAAATAAATAAATATAATATAAAATTTAAGTAAATATAATATATCAAGTTGATAATTAATTTTAAAATGATATGTAATATTACCCAAGTAAATATGAGCTAGGCCCAACTATATACGAAGCTTAGCTCGACCCCTTTTTTACATCAAAAAGGCCAAATGGGCTAGGCCTAAAGTAAAGATCTTAAGCTCATAAGCCAGCACAACTCGACCTAAAAAGTACCACTCAATCTGAGGTTCATGCTCATCAGGAAGATAATGTTCATCAAGAAGTTTTAAATCCTCATTAGGAAGATAATTCTCATCAAGAAATTAAAACTCCTTGTCAGGAAACAACTACCAAATAGGAAAAAGTTCAAGCACTACTCTAACAAGGAAACAAATCTCTCCAACCACTATATAAAGAGTCTCACTAGGTTTTCCTTAGACTTACATTCACGCGTTCTCATTTCTCTAATAGATAACTAACTTAAGCATCAAAGTGGAGTTTTAGCCCTTTCTCACCTTTGTTGTCTTGTAGGAGCCAAACTAGTAATAACTGAATCGATCACCTTAACCCAGAAGACCTAACCGAACTAGTACCCATGGTAAGTGGCACATAGTGTGTATATATATATATATATATATATATATATATATATATATATATATATATATATATATATATATAAAAAGAAAAAATAAAATAA
>CATIWR010067935.1:0-15314 GCA_949677035.1 Omphalea diandra | reverse complement strand
TCTTTGTTAACAAGTAGCGAATGCA
The DNA here is from genome assembly GCA_949677035.1 of Omphalea diandra. Lineage (NCBI taxonomy): Eukaryota > Viridiplantae > Streptophyta > Magnoliopsida > Malpighiales > Euphorbiaceae > Omphalea > Omphalea diandra. The sequence goes on along the minus strand of CATIWR010067935.1, from coordinate 15,289 downwards.
TGATCAGTATAAACAATCACTTTAGAACGAACCAAATAAAATCTAAATTTATTAAATGTAAAAATAATAGCTAAGAGCTCTTTCTTTCTAATGGCATAGTTGAGTTGGGCATCATTGAAGGTCTAGTTTGCATAATAGATAACATAAAGCTTTTTGTCCTTCCTTTACCACAACACAGCCCCAACTCCATAGTCGTTTGCATCATACATCAACTCAAATGACAAGGACCAATTTGACTTTATCATAATTAGCGCGGATATGAGTACATTTTTTAATCTATGGAAAGCATTAAAATAATCATTAAAAAGGTAAAAGGAACATCTTTAGCTAATAAATCACAAAAAGGTTTAGAAATATTGGAAAAATCTTTAATGAAATGCCGATAAAACCCCTTATGGCCTAAGAAAATCCTTATCCCCTTTACAGACGTTGAAGGAGGCAACTTTGCAATAACCTCAATCTTAGATTGGTCTACCTCAATCCTTTTGGAAGAAATTTTGTGTCCAAGCACGATGCCTTCTTGTACCATAAAGTGGCACTTTTCCCAATTGAACACTAGTTCATTTCTTCACACTTTTCTAAAACCTTATCAAGATTAGATAAATAAGCATCAAAGGCATCACCAAAAAAAAAAAATCATCCATAAATATTTTTACCATTCATTCCACTATTTTGGAAAATATGGTCGTCATACATCGTTGGAAAGTGGTCCAGGTGTTGCATAAACCAAAAGGCATTCACCTATATAGGAAGGTACCATATGGCCATGTAAATGTTGTCTTGTTTTGATCCTCTGATGCTATTTGAATTTGATAATAGCCTAAGGATCCATCTAAAAAGAAATAATACATATGACTTGCAAGTCTTTCCAACATTTAATTAATAAAATGTAAAGGAAAGTGATCTTTGCTGGTTGCTGCATTTAGTTTTCAAAAATCAATGCACACTTTCTGACCTGTCATAGTTTTAGTAGGGATAATCTCATTATTATCATGGGAAATTACTGCCACCTCTTCTTTCTTAGAAATTACTTGAACTGTATTAATCCATAGGCTATCAAAAATGGGGTAGATGAACCCGAATCTAACAATTTTACCATTTCCTTCCTAATAATCCCCTTCATATTGGGATTAAGTCACCTTTGGTGTTCTATAGTTAGTTTGTGATAGTCCTTCATTAAGATTTTATGCATACAAAGAGTAGGACTAATCCCTTTATTGTCGGATAAGGTCCACCCTATGGCTCTAACCCTATTCCTCAACATTCTTAATAGTTTTTCTTTTTATGTTTATGTAAGCTTATTAAAAATAATAACCGGTAGAGTTTCATCACTTCCCAAAAAGGCATATCTACAATATGGGGGTAAAGGTTTAAGCTCAAGTTTAGGAGGTTTAAGAATACAAGGTGGTGTTACCTTGAGGTACTTTTCACAGTCTAAGGGCTCAACTATAGAAGGAGAAGGAATATCACAAGAGTCTAGAGTTAGAATAGTTACCACTTCAGTGTTCTCCTTTTTTTCTTTCTCGAGACTTACTAAGGCCATTATCTAATTTTTTATAGTTTCCTTATTTTCTCGAAAGACTTCTTTAGTGCAATAATCAGTCACATCTATCCTCAAACACTACCTCCTTATCTCTTACTCACAATGTAAAAATGTCTTCCTTAACATCAATTAGAGCACCACAAGTTGCTAAGAATGGTCATCCGAAAAGCAAAGGAATTTCCCTATCCACCTCCATATCAAAAACTACAAAATCCACCGATATGATGAACTTACTGACTTTTATGAGCACGTCCTTAACTATCCCTTTGGATAGATGATTGAATGGTCCATTAGTTGGAGGGAAATCTTAATGGGCTTCATCTCGCCAATACCTAAATTTTAAAAAACAAATAAAGGCAATAAACTGATGCTAGATCCTAAATCAAAATGGGCTTTTTCAAAAGAAACATAACCAATATCACAATTTATAGTAAAACTCCTTAGATCTCCTTTTTTAGGAGGTAACTTGTTCAGTAGGATTACGTTACATTCCTCGTTCAAAGTTACTCTTTCACTCTCCTCTAATTTGCTTTTCTTTGAAAGGATGAATTTCATGAATTTTTCAAATTTAGGCATTTGGGCAAGCACTTCTAGAAACAATATGTTGATTTGGATCTTTTTGAGCATATCCAAAAATTTTAGAATTGCTTGTCCACTGAATTTTGCTTGAGCTTCGAAGGGAATGGAGCTAGAGGTACATATGGTTTTATCTTTTCTTTAGGTTTGTCCTCAATAGTTGGTTTTCCTTTTTTATCCTCATCCATTTTGCCTTCTTCCTTTTTTGTTTCCCTTTCTTCCCTAGGTGGAAGTTCCTTACCACTCCTCAAAGTAATGGCTTTTACTCGGTCTTTTGGGTTGATTTTAAAATTGTTAGGTAAGGTACCTTGGGATCTAGAGCTAAGGGTATTGGCTAATTAGCCAACTTGGATCTCAAGGTTATGGATGAAAGAGGAATGGTTCTTATTCGCTTAGTCCATCTTGGCCTTTATTCTCCTCATGTTATTCTAACCTAGCATTTTTTTAGGCTATGAACTTTTCTAATAGGTTCTTTAGGTTTGATTTCTTTTCTTGAGGTTGGAAGTTAGGTGTAGGGGGTTGAAAATGAGGTGGTCCTTATGTTTTGAAGTTAAGGATACTGTTATTGTTGGACCAAGACAAGTTTGGGTGATTATGCTAACCTAGGTTATAGGTATTAGAGTAAAGATTATTAGGTTGACAATTAAAATTCCCTATAAAATTCACTTGCTCTTGTGCAAATAGATTTTTCACTTGGCAATCAATACTCTTATGCCCAATTTCCCCATAAAAATCACACATAACCTATAACAGAGGAGAAGACACAATGTTACAAGTAAAGGCATTCAACTATTTAGACAAGGTAGATACCTGAGCTTGCAAGGTTTGGAGGGCATCCACATTGTGAATATATACTACTTTTTTTGGTAAAGTCTTTTGATGAGCTTAGTAGTTGTTGTTCACCATTATCTCAATCAAATCATAGTTGGTCGTCTAATCCAATAGAGATCCTTCTGCTACTGCATCTATGGTGATCTCAATTTGCCCAAAGAGTCTATTGTAAAAGGTGTGCATGATTGACCACTTTGGAATTTGATGATTTAGGCACATTCTCAAAAGATCCTTAAACTTTTCCCAAGCCTCATTTAATGTCTCCCTCTCCAATTGGCTAAAAGTAGTGATCTTGTTTCTAAGCTTAGTTGTTTTAGATAGGGGAAAGTATTTACTTAGAAATGTTTGAGAAAGTTGATCCCCAATAGTTATACTTCCAAGTTCTAATGAATTAATCTATGCCTTTGCCTTGTCCTTTAGAGTGAAGGTAAAAAGGCGTAGTCTCACTACATCCATAGACATCCCATTTTACTTTAATGTGTCACAAATCTCCTAGAAGTTTGCTATATGAGCATTAGGATCTTCATGAGAAAGACCATGGATTTGAAGAGTGTTGGTGAGAATCTATATGAATGTTGGCTTAATCTCAAAAGTGGTAGCATTTATAATAGGTCTAGCCAAGCCGGTTGCAATCCTTTAAGAGGTGGTGCGACAAAGTCTTTCAAAGCTCAATCTCCTTAGTTTGTCATCTCTTGAACTTTTTATTGTTCTCGCCTTTTTTGGATTAAGGTACGCTCAATTTATGGATCAATAGGAAGCAAATCTTCTTCGTTTCCTTGATATCGAGTTCTAGTCATTAACCTAAAACAAAGAAACAAGAATCAAGGTTAAAATAAAAACTAAAATTCTACAATAATACAAAAATAATAACTTAGTATCAAAGTCATCAATCCTCGACAATGGCATCAAAAATTTGATGACGGGTGCAAGATATATAAAAATCCATAAGTTGCAAGTGCACAGGTTAGAAGTAATAAAGTGTACTATGTGGCTATGGATATCATTCCTACGAGAATTGAGTTTAAGTACTAAGTGTCTTATAACTTATATTATATAGAGAATCAATAGTTAACGGTAATTCTAATTATAAGTAAATAATGCAAAATAAAATACTAATAAAGATGAGAGATAATCAATGGAAAATAATAGCTATAGGTTCAACTTCACTTGATAACCTTCTATTGGATCCCTAACTCTTGTCTAATTAATTAATACAATAAGTACTACTGTAAAGCCACTAAGGTGGTCAATTAATCCCTTTCGAGTAGAAATTGACATGCAAACACATGTTAGCTAAAGATTCCTTAACTTAAAAGTCAAACATCATACAATTGCCTCTTATTTTAAGACTCTAAAGATAGCGATGAGTTGTTAAGGTTTCTTAACTTAATAATAAAGCAAAGGAATTATTGAAAGCTCTGTTTCATGAAAAGCACCTCTCAATTGTCAATTCATAATACTAAGATAATCAATGGTTAGTTGATCAAACAATTAAGACTTAACAATTGCTAGTACCAGCAATGCAAGAAATCAAATAGATTTAGAATAAGGGAACCCAATGAAAATTATACAAAATCCATTTTCAACCCTAGCCAATAAAAGCTTAGCACTTGATGAAATAAAGAAAAGAAAAGAAAACAATAAAAACTGCTCCAAGAATAGCCATGAACTTCTTTTTGATTGCTTTAATTCTTACACCTTCTCTCTCTAGAAATTTGATGTAACCTTAGCTTGAACGATATTCTCCCCCTTTGGTTATCCTCTCTTCTTTTCTCTCTATGCTTTTATACCTTCTTACATAAGGCTTTTGCTAAGTCTTCTAGTTATAAAGTCAAAATCTAAGAATATGAAGGAAAATCTTCCAAAGAGTAATTTTGTGTTTAAGTTGCACGACCATGCACATAGTTGTGCCAATCTGCAATTAGCTTGTAGCAAAACAAGCACAGATGTGCACATGGCCATGCCATTCCTTAACTCCATAATCCCTTATATTAATAATATGAGACGGTTGTGCGCATTGTCGCGCCATTGTTCCTTTTTCTCTCTTTGTTCTTCTTTCTTCAATTATTGTATTATAAACATAAAATAGCTTTAATGAGATTCAATTATGGGTAGAAATTAAGCTTTTACTCATAAATTTGAATGGAATTAACATGATAAATATTATAATTAAGAGACCAAACACATGCCCACTTGTTAAGTATTTCTGCCATATATTATATTTATTAGAAATAAAAATTCATAATATAACCTTGAAAAAATATTGAACAATAGAAAAATAAAATCTAATAATTGAGAAAAATAAATAGAAATGTAACTAAAAAAAATAATAAGATACATGAATTTTATGGATCTAATTAATATCATGGACTGACGACAAAACTATCAAAAGCTTAATAGAAGGACTATGGTATCTATAGAATTAAACTTAAGGACTAAATAGTTTGGTTTTGAAAATAGAGATCTTTGAAAAATAGGGATGTAAATAAACTGAAATGGTATGTGAGATACTCAAGATCAACACAAAAATACTCAAGATTAACTTAATATTGATCGAATCAAACTCAATCTATTCAAGTAGTTTGTCGAATCGAATTCACATACTAAAAAACTAGAGTAGAAAAGGCTTGTGAGGTTAATAAAGCTTTAATATTTTTTTTCTTTTATTATATATATTGTAGCAGATTTATATAAATGATTGTGTCGAATAAAGTCAATCAAATATAGATTTTAAATTAGATTGAATTTATTTGTAATATTTCATATTTTTAATAACAATAATTTTGATGATTTAGACTTTACAAGTATTTTTCTAATTTGTTAAATTATATTTGAGTTACAATTAAAATTTAAGATTTTAGATATAATAATGACATAAAAAGGTGATTATGATCATTTTAAGTATAATATTGACAAATACATGATTTGGAGATATTTAAGTAATTTTATTATAAAAGGTAATTTTTATTAAGTAATTAATGTTAATAAATTATTATTTTAATTATTTATTAGTGGATAACTATTAAAATTTATTATTAATTTATAATTTCATGATTGATTGATTAATTGATCATACAAATAAAAATACTATTTAATTTAAAATTGAATTAATTTGAAAGTTAAGTGAAACTATAAAGATTAAAGAGTAATTTGACTAGATTAAGTTTATATATATAAACACCACATTATATATGGGAATAGGACAACTGTCCAACCAATGAAATAAAAAAAAAAAAAAAGAGAGAGAGAGAAGAGAGAGAATGAAAGAAAAGGGAAAAAAAAATATCATGTGGTTATTTTTAGTGTTTTTTTTAAAATTTTCTTATCAATATATTGAGATTTTCTTAGGGGTAAGATAAATAAATTTATATTCAATGATATTCAGTATTACTTTAGATTATCTCACTGTAATTTTAGTTGATTAAAATTAAGTGAATCAATTAATTTAATTATGGATGTTGCTAAGATTTCAATTAATTTTTACTCAAATTTAATGAAAACTTTTTATAAGTATACACTTGAGGCATAAATAATAATATTGAACTTATAATATTGTTATAAGATGATAATTTGATGATTTATAGGTGCAAACATAAAAAATTGAATAATTTACATAGATATATTTGATGATAGAAATCATTTTTAAGGATTACAAAATTTTAATGTAATTTTAAAATTTTATTTCTAGAAATATAGAGATTATTCACTGGTGATTTTCTTATATATTGGTGATATTATTATCTAGTTTTATGAATTAAAATTTTAAGTTGATCAAACAACAAAACATTTTACTTGTAGAGCTATTTTTATAGATTATTTGGTGTTAGATTATGCAAATATTTTCATAAATAACTAAATTAAAATAGTAAACAACATTATTTTAATCGAAAATTTTATAAAGAGTATATTTGACATGTCTATTATGATATATAATTTTTTAAAAGATTATTAGAATATTTAATATATCGATTTAGGGTCTATTTAAGTATGTTATCCTGTGAAGGCTATTAAGCATGACAATCCACTTGATATTATAATTTAAAATATCAAATAATATCAATTTGATCTTAAATTTTACATGAAATATTTGACATGTTTATTATGATATATATATTTTTTAGAATTTTAGAGTATTTGATATTAGTTTAAAGTTACTCTATATCTACTATCCTATGAAAACTGTCAAGTAAGAGAACTCAATTATGTTTGTAATTGAAGTAGTAAATTATCTTATTTTTACCTTAAATGGATATATTTGGAGTGATTATAATTTTTTATAAAATTTTTGGAGTACTTAAATATTTATTTTAATAGAGTTTTTATATATAGTTTGGCATGCACTCAATCAAGATAACTTATTGTATCAATATATGAGAGATTATTTTTATTTATGTTATTTTAGTTTGAGGTTTAAGTTATTTAAAATCTAGTTGGTCTCAAGCTCAGAGGAAGGAGGAGGATTGTGATAAGTTGATAGTCAGTGTAATATGCCGTAACCTACATATAGATTCGAAAAAATATTGAGATAAATATTAAGGCATTCCTTACCTGTGACATGCTACATTAGAGCCCAAGTGTAGTAAGAAATAGGTAAGAATGCGGGGTGTTGCTTGAAAGTGACGTGTCATGTCAATGCCCGGATGTAGTGTTAAATATGCAAGAGTGCTCGCCTCATGGGTGAATGTAGATAAAGAAGCTAGCCCATAGCAGCAGTAGTAGTAATAGTAACAGTAACATTAACAATGGCACAGATAACATAGGTAACAAAATGCACCAGAAGGTAGAGATAGAAGAAAATAGAGAATAGAATTAAGATGGGTATTTGGAATATAGGATCTCTTACAAGTAGGCATGGAGCTATAAAACACTATGGAAAGGAGAAAGGTAAACGTTACATGTATTCAAAAGATTAAATGGGTAGAAGAAAAAAACAAGGAAGTCAAAAAATGGTACAAGTTATGGTACACATGGAAAGAGAGAAACAAAAATGAAATGACCATTATTATAGATAAGTATTAAGGAATGTTATAGTGTCGATGAGGAGAGTGAAAGATAATATCATTGTAGTTAAGCTAGTCCTAGAAGGTAAGATGATTAATGTGGTTAGTGCATATGCACCATAAGTTGGTTTAGACAGTAAGAGCAAATAAAGATTTTGGGAAGACATGGTTGATATTATGCAAAACATACCAAATGAAGAGTATATCTTCATTGACGGGGACTTGAATGGTCATGTAGGTCGAGAAAGAAATGATTTTAAAGAAGTACAATGAGGGTGTGGTTTTAAGAGTAGAAATATGGAGGGAAAAAAGTATCCTTGACTTTGTAATGGCTTATCACCTAATACTGGCTAATACCTATTTTGTCAAAAAGAAATCTCATTTAGTAACTTTTAATGCAAGTACAACAAAAAGCCAAATTGACTTCTTCCTTATAAGAAAGTCAAATCGAGCCTTGTATAAGAATTATAAAGTTATTTTAGAAGAATTTTTAATAGCTTGACTGACATAGATTATTGGTCTTGGATGTCAAGATCAAGTGGTAGTCTAGCAGATCATCCCAAAATGTCTATACTAGAGTCAAATAGTGAGAGCTAAAGGGGAGAAGTGTGTGCAATTTAGAAATAAATTAAGAAATATGAGAACATGGGATTCAAATACGGAAGTAAATGATATGTGAGCATACATGAATAAGAAGATTCGAGAGGTAGGTAGAAAAGTGTTAAGAGAGGCTAGAGGACATAACCCACCATAAAAAGAGGGGTGGTGATATAGTGAGATAGTCCAAAAAGTAATAAAAAATAAAAGAAAATGGTACAAGAAACTTCCTAGATATGAAAATGGGGATACATATGAGCAATATAAAATAACAAATAAGGAAGCAAACAAGGTAGTGAGGTAGGCAAGGACACAATTTTATGAGAAATTAGAAACAAAAAAAGGGAAAAAAGATATCTACAAGTTGGTTAAGAGGAGGGAAATGAGATCTAGAAACTTGAATTAAGTTAGGTGTATTAAGGATAGGAGAATAGGGTTTTAATGAAGGAGAAGGATACTAAAGAAAGGTAAATGAGCTATTTCGAAAGGTTCTTTATTGCAAGATAAATGAAAACTTAGTAGGGGGCCATATAAAGAACAATGTGAACTATACTAAGAGAATCAGGTTCTCAAAAGTTAAAGAAGCATTCAGAAGAATAAAACTAGGCAAAACATGTGGTCCTGATGGGATCCCTATAGAGGTTTTAAAATGCCTAGAAGACATAGGAGTAGTTTGGTTAACACATTTGTTTAACAAGATTTCAATCTTTAAAAAATGTTGGACAAATGGAGAAATAGTATCTTAGTCCTAATCTTTAAAGACAAAAGAGACATCCAAAGTTGTTCCACCTATATAGAAATTAAGCTTATGAACCACACTATGAAGTTTCGAGAAAGAGTTTACCGCAAGATATCAATGATTTACTGATGAAAATTTTCACTAATAAAAGGGTCAATTATGCCAGTAATATGCATTTATTGATGGAATACCGATCGCAAATATTTATTGGCAAAGTATTGGTCAGTAATGGTATACCGACCGAAATTTCAATCCGTCAACAAATTTAGCGATGCATTTCGGATGGAATATCCATTGGTAAAGGAATCTAAATTGTCAATAGAATTATCAACGAGAATTATCCTTCAATAACTTTTAAGGGTATTTTTTTAATTTATAATATTAATATTAATATATTTTAATATTAATTTTATAATATTATGATATAAATATTTATAATATTTGTTAATATTTATAATATATATAATATAAAAGAATTACAAAAATCTCAAATAATAACAAAAATATAATGAACAAAAGAAGCATATATATATATATACACATCTGCAAATTAGATGGAAGAGGTATCCCAGTTTGCTGAGACATGACGTGTAGCCAATCCTCCATAGCTCGCATTTTTGGATCAACAGACTAGACGTGGGTGTGATAGGATGTGATCCTCTCATCTACTCGCCTCTTGACTTTTCGTTGCAAGTTCTCGACAAAAGGCGGTGGTGCTGTAGAAGAGTTGGCACCCATAGATCTGACCATTCATTTGGCCCTCTACTACCATAGGAAACCTCATGCTTGTCCACTTGAAGTGGCTCATTGGATCCTAGAGGTGGCTACGACAGATACTCACGATGTCAAGGAATATTATCCTACATATTGTAAAGTATGGGAGACATAAATAATAATTAATAAAAAATAAAAAATAAAATAAGTAAATTATGAGTTACGTTAACTATCCTCACACGTGCATCAGCGAATGTATCCATGTCATGTTTTGTGTGTGTATACACGAAGTCATCGACAAGAATAACCTTTCATCCAAGCTGTCGAGCTTGTTATTAAGGTAATGAAAAGAAGATATTAAAAAAACTTTAAACAGAAAAATTACATAATAAGTCATAAATGTGAAATACTTTTTTACTAGTCATTTGACATGCTAGAATGGGGTATAGACCCCTGTGTGCCTAGATGGACCTGAGCCCAAGATTTCTTTCTCAATCCATTTATTCAGGCTAACCTAGCGAGATACAACCTAAGCATGTGAAAAACTCTATTGAGTCGGCCAGTGATGCCAGACCTCATCATGCACCCAAGTCTCCTTGTCCTTATTCTTCAAATCATAAAGCATATCCTTATAACTCAAAGTAGCCTTCTTACAACAGGTTGTCTGAACTAAGGTATCGATCTCCCGGTCCTATTGAAATTGCTTTTGTACCAACAATAAACACACAAAAAATTAGTAAATAAACAAAACTTATTTTTAAAATATTTAACTTAAAATTTTAAATATTACTTAACTTGAACTCCTCCCAATATAAGGTCTTCACAGACTATAGGACCTTCTTTCAAGTGTAGCAATCATAATGAATCTTCTACTTGAAAATCTTTTGGCATGAACGAGAGCATCTATCAAATAGATACAAATTGAAAAAATAAAAAATAAAAAAGTTAGTGTTGCAATTAATAAGATAAAAATAAAAAATAAATATAAAATATAAAAATAATTATTACATACCCCCCGTGCTATAAAGAAACATGAGGTCATAGCTCAGGTTCATAAAATGTATATGCCTCATCCTGATTTATTGGTATCGATGGCATAGATGGAGCTGAAGGAGGATTATGAGTAAGGGAAGGAGCTGAAGGAGGAATCAACCTTGTAGGTGGAGTCGGGGTAAATGGAAGTCTTGGCATCGAAGCCGGTGTATTGTATTGCAAAAGTGGTGGCAAAGGTGGCCTGTAATCACTAGGTATATCTTTTACTTGGTGTACTAGCTTGGGAAGGTGTACCCGAATCACTAAGTATACGACATGTTATATTAATGTACATTTAAAATTATGTCTAATATGATATTTACATAACAAAAGTTCTATTCATATTTGTTCATTAACATAATTAAAAATTAAATACATTGAAATTTTTTTGCTTACTCTAAATCATCATATGTTATATCACCTTTAAACATTATATCTTTCAATGATTCAGATTCTAATTGTAGCTCCATTTCATTGTTAAATTAAATATCTTCATTTTCTCGTTTAATTCGATGAACGACTTATTCAAATCATTTAAAAGTCCTGGTGGCACGTCCTCTGTAATTTTTTTGAGAGACAAACTTTGGTTCACATCCTCTTAAAATTAAGCTTGAGATGATGCTTTAATAATTGATTTGTCCTTTATTTCAATAAATGATCTAACTTTGATTCTAAATACTACCCTCCAATCAACTTTACCTCAGTGTAAACTGGGATAAGGAAGATAATTCATTGGACAAGCTGGTATTGTCAATATAAAAGGTTTGTATTTATTAAATGTTTGTGATTGATTTTGATAAGATTGCAATTTTCATGCACTTTTATTCCAACATTAGGCATTGGATAAAATCATTCACATTTAAACAAAAGAGTTCTTTTTATCGAAAGTGCATAATACTCCAACTGTAGTTCCTCGATTAGTTGATCGTAATAGTCATATACATTTTCACTATAGTTCAAACCCATTATACGTATTCCATTATTGATTGATGCTTTATTGGAATCATATTTTTTTAGTGTAAAATGTCTTCCCATTTACTTTGTAAATGGGATACATAGTAATACCACATAATGGACCTTTGATAAAATTTATAATAAATTGATTTGTGATTCCATTTGTTAGATCAATTGCCTAAAAAAATAAAGCTATGCATTATCTACATTAGTTATATAATAATTACTCTTATAATTTACTATTGTATTATTAGCTAGTGTGTACTCATGTATGACTCGAACCAATATCAAAATTTTATCTCCAATTTTTTATCAACCTCATTAGTGGATATATTGGGAAAAGTGTACTTCAAAATGTCAATGTATAAGCTTCATAAAATTTGCACATATTATAATATTAGTATATAATTATTATCACAATTACAAAATAAAGAGTTGAATTAGTATTATAACTTACTCGACATATTTTGTTACTTCATGATAGTTTAGAAGAATATATATGTGAGTTGTGTGATATTCTTCGTTTATCAATATTATGCTTTTAGATCTGCCAAATAGTCTACATAGATGAGTGAATATTGACAAATTTCCTAGAATATTGGATATTTTAGAGCTTCCACCATCATCATTTTGAGATACTCTTTTATGCATTGTATACACATGCGATTCAAAATAATATGAGTAAAATGATGGCGCTTCTTCAACTAAGTATACATTGAATATAAAACCTTCAACTCAAGTTTTATTCTCCATATTATTTTTTAAATGTCAAATAAATCTACATCATTCAATATGTGAATAGATTAAAAATGAATGAATTGAAATTGAAAGGACATGTACAATGGAAACAATGAATTTACTTTACCTCTTAAAAGGATACATCCATTTATATTGCATAGGCCCTACTTGCTTTGCTTCATATGCCAAGTGAACAACTAGATGTTCCATTCAATCAATGAAACTTGGAGGGAAAATCCCTTCCAACTTACACAAAATTAAAGAAATGTCAATCTTTAAGCATGTCATGTCTTCCTTCTTAATCTGTGATGCAATGAGTTTTTTTAAAAAACATATTCAACTTTATGAGAGGTTTCCATACTTGTGAAGGCAACAACTCACAAAAAGCAATAAGAAGTAATCACTATATAAACATATGACAATCATAGCTTTTCATGCCAAACAACTTCAGCTTGCGCATATCAACGCATCAAGCCATATTGGATATATACCTGTCTAGAAATCGAATATTCTTGAGCCATTCATATAAGATTTGTTTAGTTTGCTTATCAAGTGTATATTTTGGCTTTGGATATTTTTCAGTTGTATTATCTCGATGTAACTCCGGGTGATGACAAAATAACTTCAAGTCTTCTCTAGATTTAGCATTATCTTTAGATTTCCCTTTTATATTCATCACTACATTGAAAATATTCTCAAACATTCTTCTTAATATGCATGACATCCAAATTATGTCTTATTAAATGAGTACTCCAATAAGACAAATTTCAAAATATACTTCGTTTTTTCCATCCACATCTTGTTTATTTTGTTATTTGACCATTAACATCTTTGGACCCAACTTTAGTTACCTTCATCAATAATAATTCAGTGATTTCTTTTAGCACGTTCATTCTTGACCTTATAGGTAGAGTCGGATCTTTCAATATTCAATTCTTCAAAAAAGTGATTTTGTTCCATCTTAACATAAGCGATAAGAATTTTCAGATATTACCAAACCTAGATTCCTTGCCACTATTTGGATGCATGAAGGTATCAATATGTTCCATGCAATATGGACAAGTAAGTCTACCTTGAGTACTCCATCTCGACAACATACCATAAGCGAGAAAATCACTAATAGTCCATAGCAAAGAGTGCAATTGAAAATTACGCTTTAGGGAAATATCATATGTCTTCACCTAATTTCCCATAACTTTTTTAGTTCAACAATCATGGGTTGCATGAATACATCTATCTTCTATTTAAGATTTTTAGGTCCTGGAACCATAACAAATGATCATATATGCCTCTGTCATACACATCTAGGTGGCAAATTATAAGGGATTAGAATAATTGGCCAACATGAATATTATTGTCCAGATTGTCCAAAAGGTTGAAACCATCAGCGCCCAATCCAAAATGGACACTGCAAATTTCAGATGCAAATTGTGGATTCATTTGATTAAAATGCTACCATGCAGGAGAATCTGAACAATGTTCCATCACACTATCATCATGTTCATGCTTAGCATGTCATCTCATATACTTGGTGGTTGCTTTAGAAACATATAACCTTTGCAGTCTCAGCATCAAAGGAAAGTAATTCATCTTCTTATATGGAACTTTTTTAGATGTACTTAATCCTCGAGGCATGCATTTATATCTAGGAAAATCACAAAACTTACATGTCCTCAAGTCACTATCATCACCCTAATAGAACATGCAATTATTCTTGCAGCAGTGAATTGTCTCAATCGAAAGACCTAACGCTTGCATCAATTTCTTGGTGCTATCAAAACTATTAAACATTGTATGATATTTAAGCAATGATTCATTGTAAAATATCGTTGTAACACCTTTTAGATAAATGATGCTTATATTTGATATTCATTTGTCATATAACCAAAGATAACTTGAAATGTTTTTCACAACCAGGTCATAAATCCTCATTAGCTGCATCAAGCATATCATACAACTTTTGAGATGTTAGATTAAGGGACTCACCCATTCCCTTTCAATTAAACTCTGGCCTAGTTGCATCCATAACCATATTATGGTATGCACTAGGTTCTGGTTCAGTATGACGTACATTATCAGTTAGAAGCTTAGGTTTATCTATAGTTGACATTCTTGAACCACACACTTCACTATGCAAATATCATTCATAATAGCCAGGAACAAAATCCCTTCGCATAATATGCAACATTACTATATTGGGGTCCAAGTAATTGTGATTCTGACACTTTTTATGAGTACACAAACATCTAATCTTTTTTTATCCATAAATTCAAGTTAAGAAGTCGCAAATTAGATGAAATGGTTTGCATCTTCTAAGAATTCTAGTCGTAATAAACCATCTTTAAGCCTAAAATACATCTAATTTCTATCTGATCTCATTATAAAATCTTGAAAATTACGAGATAATAATGCAATTAAACATATATATAATATTTTTCAATTCAATATTTTCTTTACCGTTTACCAGTTTTTGATATCTAACATTATGTCCTTATCTCTCCTTACCTATAAGGTAAGAATCTAACCCATTTAAAATTTCATTGTTGTATAACAATTTGCGTAACA